>NDXZ01138759.1:409-11866 GCA_003055125.1 Paykullia maculata | reverse complement strand
GTTTAAATCAAAAATTTATGAAAAAAAACTTTTCAAAAATTTAGTAAATACTTTGTGGGACTTGAAAATTTATTAAGAAGTTTTTATCTTAAGAATGTTGATACTTTATATCGTCATATTTATTAACATCTACTTAAACATTTGCCGGTCTAACATCAGGAACATCGATTTAAAATGCAATTAAATGAAATTAGAATTTGTTATGCCCTTAGATCTCTATTATATTACAGGCAACCCTACGCTGAAAATCACCACTGTATGAAATCTATCCATGTATGTGCATAAGTATGTATGTATATAGTAATTTAACACATACGTTTTGGCATGTTTGCTTAAAAATGTCCAAAAGATAACATTATTTAAGAGTTAATGTAATATTGATTCACTACTACATACTTTCAACTTTCAAACATCCCCTGTATTGAGTTTTATTACAACAATTTAACTGGACTTGAAATTATCTTTGAAAATAAATTTTAAAGTGTAAATTACGCAAACCAAACACACACACACACGCAAACTTGGGGTATCAGTGACAGGTTCAAGGTTTTTATACTTTTGACACTTGACTGCATCAAGAGACGTTACTATGAAAAATCGCCTTTATTTAAAAAATATATATATATTTTTCAGTCTCTTCTTCAAAGAAAGTCCTTGCCAAGAGTGTGAAATTGAAATCCTTGATAAAAAAAAGGAAACAACAAATCGGTGTAGGTTTTTATGCCAACTTAATCTCCTCGTCTTTGTCGTCGTCATTGCCAGGGGTGGGGTGGGTTTTGTTGTAACACGTGTTCAATTGTTGTTAAAAGAAAAATTGCTCTGATATTTTTTCTTTTTACAAATATGTACATATATTGAGCAGAGTTTATCTAATGCTTTTGGTTATATTGTTGTTATTTTTATAATGGAATTTGTTAAGCTTCAAATCGTTGTTGTTGTTTTCTTTAACATTTAAATTGATTTGTTCAAATTTTTCCAACGATTAAATTTATTTAGTTTTTTTTTTAATTTTCACTTTATCGAATTTGCCTCAATTTACACTTGCTATGGCAGTGTTGCAACTTTAGCGTTTTGATAAATCATTTTATTTTAAGATAAATCATGGTAAAAAGCTTCATTAATTAGATTTGTTTTCAAAATGTATTGGTTGTATCAAATGTTTAACAAGTTTTTCATTTTTTAAAAATTATTAAAATTTTTAATTATATTCTTACCTCTGACGTTATTACAGTTTTATGATAAAGTAATTTACACAGAAGTGAAGTATTTACTTTTATAGTTGTCCAGAAATCAAAGAATACTAAAAAATACCTTGTTTGCAAAATTCATAAATTTTTTTTTAATTACGAAAAATATTGCAAAATCTATGATAAAGGTGGCCTAGTAAAATACAAATTTCTTAAAATATATGTATATAGTTCTGAAGTTTATATGAAGACGTGTACGACATAGCAATTAAAGTTTGTCAAAATATTGGTTTTGTTGTACTTATATTAAAAATAATGAGTTTAATATTTTATTATTGAAAATCTGTGTTTCAATATTTTTAAACTTTAGACAAAAGAAAACTTTGGACGCTCATTGCACAAATAAACCAGTGTTGCCAATTTTGCATATTTAATGCCAGAACTATCATAATTTGACTACACTTAGGATGAAAAAAATTTTTGATTGCAATTTTATATATTTTTACTTTTTTTACATCTGCTAGCATTACTTTCTAAGAAATCTATCGAAATTTCCCTTTTTTACTTTTAGCAATACTGACACGACATACGTCAAGCAAGTAAACATTTATAATATCAGATATATACTTATATTTATACAAACATATGTATGTATATAGAAAGATAATTTTTCAATTTTTATACAAACAATTTTCCATAAATTCTTAGTTTGTAGAAAATATTAGATAAATATGGTTTGAAAAAAAATTGTCGATAAATTTTCAATTCAAGTTTTTTTATTTACGGAAAAGCTTAGTTTTTTTGTTTTAGAATTTTGTAAAAATCTCTAAATGGCATCACTGTGAAAACATATAAACTTCCTTTCAATCGTACGTGAGAGAGTTTCAACGTGTTGAGAATATTGTGAGACAGAACGGTTTTTTGTGTTTTTTAGGAGAAATTCTTTATTGTTGTTATTGCCGTTTGAAATTTTTGCACGTTTTAATGTTTCCTTTAACAATAATTTTTATAAAGATTTTCTTTACCATCTTCTCTTGGATATTCTCCTTTTTTTGTGCTGCTGTTTAGGAATTTAATCAAAATTTTTATTTTATTTTTTCCGTGACTGCATTGAGAGATATTTTATGAACACAAGCATTGTTGTTGTGTAAGAATTTTATTGATTACAATTTGTTTACAACTTTTATACATACATATCTTTTAAATTTAACTGTTTTTTTAATTTGAATTTGAGAAAATTTAATTTAAAAATCTGATTAATTTATTTTTCTATTTCATTGCAGGAAGAAGTAAGTACAGACAATGATCATCGTGATATCTATTCTATAATCTAATATAAAAAAAATCTTTAAAGAGGGTAAGTTAAAGTTGACCTTGATCCATGTTTTCAAAATTTCATACAAAATATGGATGTATGTATATTAACTATTAAAGATATTCTTAAATATTGGATGACTTATTTGGAGATACTTTAAATAAAAATTTTATACAAAAAGTTAAAATAATTTAATAAATAATCTTTATTGACACAGAAAAATTCAAATGTATGTACATATGTATGTATGTAAGTATGTCTTTTTAATAATTTTATTTCTTAAAATTTTTTTTCTGCAGTCTGCTCTTTACCTATCGAATACAAAAGTATCATCGGAATCGCTCTAAATATTTCCTTTTTTTAATGTATGTACATACATATGTGTCTGTATGTAAATGGACATTTTACAATTTCGTTTTATTTAAAGCATTCTTAATTTTTGTGCTAAAGAGGCTCAATTAAATGTATAATTTATAGGCAGTCTTGCTTAAATGTGGGTTCCGTATGTAGAAAATTCCTTTTAACGGAAAAGAGTTTTGTTTTTTGAAACCGCAAATGGTCCATTAAAAGAAATACGGCCATTAACAGCAGCCGTTGACAATAAAAAATAATTTTTTTTTTTCCTTTCGACTTCATAAATCAATGACATGTTTTTAAACTTACATACATAAATAAATTCCTTTAAACTATTTCAAATTTTAATTACAAACTGAAATTGAAAGTAGTTTTTTCACATTGAAGACGAATAAAGAAGACGAAATGTGCTTGAACTGGAAAACAATTAAAAACAACTTGTGGTCATTGCAAAAGATGCTGACTGCTCTAAACTTTAAAAATGTCTTGACATTTCTGCCAACCATACAAAGACAAACGTTGAAAAGAAAAATGTGTAACAAAACTAACATTTTACTAATGATGTTTTGGGGTTTTTTTGGTTTTGTCTAAAGAAGTTTCACATTTCTCATAATAAATGTCTTGAGTTGAGAAGTTTGTTGCTAAATATTTTGTTGGTGGTTTTTAAATGTTTATTTTATATTGACTTTAAAAGAATGGGTTTTTTAGATTTGTTCTCCTTTCAAACTTAATTCTCTTTTGTTTATGAAAATTTAAATTCTTTTACCAAAAGAATTCTCGTTAGTAAAACACCAAAATTACGAAATATGCGAGGGTGTTAGGGTATGACAAATCTACAAGATTCTTAAATTAAAAAGATTTACAAAAATGTAAAAAAATTAAAATTTCTTAAGCCTTTTTGTATTAACAGAAATGTCATAGCGGTATTTAGGAAATTTCTTTATTCCAGATATTTTTTCTAATGGTTGTTAAATAAGCGGCTGCTTTTTTTTTATTATTGTTTTAAAACTTTAAGAAAGTGTTTTTGAGATTTAAGAAATTTTCTCAAATTTTAAAATTAAATTAAAAGTCTGTCAAATTGATTTAACAATTTGACTGACAGTTGCAAAGGTTTTTTGTAACAATTCAACAAAATTAGCTTTTATTTTTCTCCCCACGTCAATTTAACGGGTAGGCAGACAGACAAACTTTCTATTCGACTTAACTTAACTTTGTTCTAACTTCTCTTTTAAAAGAAAGAAAAAAACTTTTCAATTTTAAATTTATTTACTTCTAAATAACTGAAACACTCTGCTCTTCCTTTTAAACATCATTATAGTATTTTCTTTTTGATTTTGCTCATTTTCATTAAAATTTTAAAGTCATTGTAATGATTGTTTTCCTTTTCAAATGACTATGCAATGACTTGCCAAGTTGTTAAAACTTTAATTATTTTTACAAACAAATAATTTTGTAAGACGAAAATTCAAACATCAGCTAACAGCCACAGTCAGCCACATTGTAGCGAACAAACTGAAATGAAATAGACACTGGAGAGACTTGTTGTAGACATTAGAAATGTTTGAAAACGGAAGTTGACTTTTTAACATTTGAATTAATTGCTGTTGTTTTTTTTAAACTGCTGCTGTATATCGCTGTCGTTTTGCTACCAACTAAATGGCGACCCACCAACCTACCGACCAAAACAATCAACACATTTTTAATTCAATTTGTTGGTCTTGTTGTTGTTGTTTTGGTATTTTGCAATGGCATCATTTAACACTTGTATTATTAGAGTAGATTTATTTATTTAATCGAGTACGTTAGTAAATAAATTAAGATTAGGCTGGTACTTGTTTATGGGGGCATAAAGATAATACGTGTTGTATAAAAATTAACTAATGTACTAATAAATGAATATGGTAGGCACCACAACAATGGTTTAAGAATTATGTATATGCGGTAGGTTTTTTTTAAAGGGCAGAGAAGAGTGATGAAAAATGCTTACAGCAGATGAGATATAAAGTTGTATTTTAGGCAACACTGCAATTGCAGTGTTGCAGTGTCATTTATTATTTTGTATGCTTATTATGTAAACAGATACAAACTATAACATTTTTTTACCTTTTTTTTAACGCCGTTTAAGTCGCAAGGGCGCTGCGATTTGACAGTTGTCAAAAACACCATTAAGGTAAAAATTAAAAATAAGAGCCCATTTGATAACGCTGAAAAAATCAATAAAACGAATTCAATTCACCTTGATCTTAGCTTAAGTTAAGTTATCCAGCTTTTCTAAATTTTTAATAACGCTATTATAAATAACGAAGTTTAATCCATATTTCGACCATATTTTGTACGAATCTGTCAAACTGTAGCAGCTGTAGGATGCTGCAGCTTAAATGAATAGCACATTATCGTTTAATATGTGCTGGCATTAAAGTGAAGAGTGTTGGTTCTTATTGCAGCCACTGCCAATTGAAAACTAACGTAAAACATATATCGCAGTGTCTCCCTTCGGCGCACATAGGGGTATTTTTCCAATCAAGCCGGACATCACTTTTTTTAGCTTTTTAAAAGCTTCTTAAAAGTTGTTGAGTGCTCCTAGATCAATGAAACTTGGCAGACATATGTGTTATAGTCATAGGCTGGTAAAATAAGAAAATAAGAAAAATCAGATTAAGGAGAAAAAAGTTTTCTTAGGAAGAACTAATCCTACCTCTGAAAAACTCTACTTTTTTTAAACTTTTTTTAAGTTTTCCTATACTTTTGTTTAGCAAATGCATCTTTTATCGTCAGCAGAAGTTTATGGGTAAAGTGAGATATTTGCCCGATACCACTGCACGATGGCGACGGTCCTCGCTTTCAAAAACCTTTTGATGTTTTTTTTTTTAAAGTGAACAAAAAAACCGTTCTGTTTATTTTGAACGAATTTTTTTATAATAAAATTAAAAAAAAAATTTTGTTCTAAAAATTATTATAAGCAGTTGTTAATGTAGTCTTTCACAGAAAAAAGAAATTAATGTAAAATCTTTATTCGTTTAGCCACAAAAAAATATATTGTAAACTTCTCAAAACCATAAAAAGTCAATAAGTACCCATGCAATTTACTTAACTTTCCTGACTTTAACAGTGTCCCAAAACGACAAATCTCAAGCAAAAGTTTTGAAAATTCACTAAACGATGAAAAATTTTGTTGTCTGTCAAGATGCGTACTTAAATTTTTATATTTCTTAAATTTCACTTTTGACCAAATGTCCGGATAGATTGTGCGGCGGTACAAAAAAAAACTACTACAAAAACAGGCCGGTAGAACTTTGGGTGGTGTTGATAATGCTATAAACACATAAATGACGGCAGGCTAACGACTACATGACTACAAATGCTGTTGGCTACGATTGTCATCGTGTTGTCAGCCACTTAAATCAAAATCTTGCGTAAATTTTTATACAATTTTTATTTGATTTAAGCTAGTATCAAAGGAATTCTGTTGGAGTATCTATATTTGTAAGCATATATCGTTGATCTCAGGTAGAAAGGCCATAACTCGAATTTTTTCGAAATTAACTTTTTTAGTGATATCAATTTATTTCACACAAATACACCTCGTCACAAAAAAATTATTGCCATATTTTCAAAAATAACGGTTGTACAAGCAATTGTATAAAAAAATTAACATGTTGATGTATACAGTTTCTATTATGTTTTTACCTTCTCCTGTAAAATTACAATTATGTGAGTTAGGGCCTTTTTAGCTGAAACCGACGATATACATATACTAAAACTTGTTTTCCCTTTTTATTTGTTTTATACAACTTATTAGTTAATTTGGCTTAACACATATTAAAATGTTTTTACTTTAAACAATATGCAGTTAGATAATTCAAATATCTTGGAAATCAAATAAGATCTTGACATTTAATGCTCCATCAAAATTAATATCAGCCTAATATTAACTTATTTATTTATAGAATTTTCTTATTACACTGTTAAAAGATTAAAGGGTGGTTGTGTTAGATGACTTTTAACTCTTGCCCGCTTGGCATTAACTTCAATTCAATTCAATTTTAGCGTTTAATATTTAACTCCTCATAAATCTCTTTTCTGGTTTTTCTCGTATGATTTTTCCCTGCAAAAATCCCCAACTTGTTTCCAGTTATAAGTTGGGTAGTGAAATTTTTTAGAGATGTTGGTAATTTAGTGCGTGTTTTTTTTAATCATCCTTCGCCTGCCCATGTAAATGAATGGAAATTAAAAGACTAACTGAATGTATAAATTGATTCCCTGCCTGCCTGGCAGTCTTGTTGGCCAGTCATTGTGGCGCAATTATGTTTGTTTTATTTGCTTTAAGGAATTTTTATGGTCTTTTATTAAGCAAACAATTTTCTAATTGTTTCACATCATCATCATTATTTTTATTTCGTTTATTTTCAGGTCCCCGAGTTAGAAAACCTAAAATGCCAAAATCAACAAACTCTTCGGCTGCAACTGGGGGAGCATCTGCCGCGCCAGCCATTAGCGAAAAGGCCAACTCACCCAGCTCATCATCGTCTACAAATACCAGTGAAGATAAACGACCGCGTACAGCATTTAGTGGTTCACAATTAGCAAGACTGAAGGTTGGTACTCAAGCATTTCGCAAGTTGTTAGATATTTTTTATTTTTAAATTCTTTATTAAATTCTTTTTTTACAAAACATTTTTCAAATATATGTACAACTTTAATTTAAAAAAAAAGTTTATAAACTTAAAATAAGTTCATAAATATTAATTTAAGAAAAATCTGGTATTAAAAAAAATATTTGAAAAATTTTCGTTAACAAATCCTTTTTTGTGAACTTTCGATGAGTTTTTTGTTTAAAGAAAATTTTTTTTAAAATAATTTTTGATTTAAAGAACAATTTTTGAAATTTTTTAACGCTTGATTTATATAAAAATTTCGATGAATTTTTATTTATATCAAATTATTTTTTATTTTATTTTCGATAAATTTTTCTTTAAGTTTTGACTAATTCTAACATATTTTCTTGATTTAACTTAAAACAAAAAATTATTTAAAGATCAATTTTTTAATGTTTCAATAAAATTCTGATTTTTAACTAAAAAAAAGATTAATTTTCAATACAATAATATTTCATAAAATTTCGATTATTTAAAATGTTAAGGACATATTAAATTAATGTCGTGTATATTTTAAAAAGTTTTTTTTTATATTTTTGATTTACATAACATTTTCTTCAGAAATTTTTTAACAAAATAATTTATAATTTTATACAAATATTTGTTATTTTTAAAAATATGAGGGATTTACAAGCTAACTTATGATATCATAATGTCATATGTCCCAAAAATTAAAAATGTTTTAAGTTGCTTCTCATACTAAAAGTGTCCTAAAATAATATGACTCTGACTGCTATGTTTATTGTGCTGTCGTAAACTGTCCTTAGCCGAACGGAAAAAACAACAACAAAGTACTTAAACCATTTTAAATTTTTAGGACATATGACATTATGATATCATATGTTAGCTTGTGAATCCCTCAAGAGTCGTTTTTGTTTGTAATTAAATAATTTTTTTGATAATTTGGATTTTCAAATCACTTAAAATTTAATATATTTTTTCTTGTTCTTTTGCCATTGAAGCACGAATTTAATGAAAACCGGTATTTAACCGAAAAACGTCGTCAACAATTAAGCTCCGAGTTGGGCTTAAATGAAGCCCAAATAAAAATTTGGTTTCAAAACAAACGTGCCAAATTGAAAAAGTCCAGTGGCGTTAAGAATCCTTTGGCCCTGCAATTAATGGCTCAGGGTCTGTACAATCACTCAACTATACCCCTGACTCGCGAGGAAGAAGAATTGCAAGAGTTGCAAGAGCGTGAAAAAAACAATAGCAACAAAAATAACAATAATAGTTTGCAACAACAGCATGCAACAAGTGCAGTTTCTTCTTAAAAGTGAGAAAAATACAGTTAAAGTCAATGGGCCGACCCATTGTGTTTCTGTACAAAATGCTAACAAATTTTTTTGCAGACAATTTGTAAATAAAATAAACTTGTTGTTAATTGTGTAAAAAGAAAAATAATTGTAAAAAACTTAACTTTGAAATACAAGCAATATTAGGAATTAGATAAAAAGAATTAATGAATTTTGTTCAAAGTTTGTATTAAGAAGTGAATTTAAAAGTAAATAAAAAATTTAAACATTTAATTTTAAAAAAATGTATGGCCGTATTTAGCTATAGACACTGTAAATTTAATTTGATTTAAAAAAAGTTAAACTAAAACAAAGTTGGTTCATCTTTCTTTCTTTTTTTCTGATACTTTGTATCTCAATGTAAATAAAATCAATTAGAAGTTAGATTCTCTACATTGCTTTTAAAAAGGCTTCTTAAGGTTAAGTTTACACACAACAAATATTTTATTTCTGTCAAACGAAAACATTTGCACAAAACCATTTATATGGTAGCGAGGGAATATTTTACACTTTTTATACCCTTCACACACACACACATGTGGTAAGGGTATATATAGGTTTGTCATTCCGTTTGTAATTTCTTCCATATTCATTTGCGACCCTATAAAGTGTATATATTCGGGATCCTTATAGATAGGGAAGTCGATTTTGCCATGTCCGTCTGTCCGTCTATCAATCTGTCCGTGTGTATGTTGAAATCAAGTTAACGTAGCTCCCATAGGTCAGCTAGGGTTGTATTTGGTATCAATCTTTTGGAAATGCTTTCGAGAAAATCGACATTGAAATCTGGCAAGATCATTTAATAATCGGCTGAGATATAAGCAAAAAAAGACGACTGCCCCGTTTTTTTTTTAAGTTTTTTTTTTCTACTCAAAAATTTTTATTTTTTGGGGAATTTTAACTAAAAAATTTTTCGATTTTTAAGCCAAAAAAATTTGTTTTTCGAGATAAGCAAAAAAAAAAAATTGTATTTTTTTTGTTTTTTAACACAAAAACGATTTTATTGGAAAAAAGCAAACAAAATTTTTGTGTATTTTGAAAAAAATTTTCTAATATACACACATGGAGAACGTAGTGAAGAGTATATAAAATTCGGTGTAGCCGAATATAGCGCTCTTACTAGTTTGTATTTGATCTTGCAAACTAAATGTAAGATCATTTAGTGGCAGATAATAGCTTTTGAAGTAGAATTCAAGTAAAAACAGTGTTGTTAATTATTATTTGAATTCAAAGCATATTTAAAATAAAAAATAACTTTTTTTTAAATAAATTAAAAACGAATTATTTAATTATAATAATTTTAATTTAAAAAAATACTGTTTTTATTTGCAATAATTTCAAAACGATTGTTTATTGTGTAACGTAATAATTTAATTTGTGAGTGCAAAAACAATGTAAACAATAGAAGAAGGAAGAAAATAATTGTCTATATGGGAACACAGTTTCGTCCTGTAATTTTTTCATAGTTTTACCTTCCTTTCAACTTGTCACATATGTCATTTATGATTGAAATGAAATTTAAAGATTTAATTTTTAGATTTTTTTTAGCCTGAACTTTTCACATTATTTGACATTTGTTTTATAAAACAAAAACGCCCACTAAATGCGCACATTGTATATACTAAATCAACTTTGTTTTTAGTTGCTGGAATTGTTATTTGTCAGGTGTGAACTTACCTTTAGTTTTGGAGATTTGATTTTTTTATTCTACAAACTTTAATTTTTTTTCTTAATTTGCAGTGTATTTTAACAATGAAAAAAACAAACAAATCACTTTATTGAGATTCTAGTCGTAGTTTAAGTTTTTATTATTTTTTAGTTTAAGAATTTTATTTCGAGCAGAAACTATTGTTTATATTAGTTATTAAAATGAAAAAAAAAAATATTAAAATAAAAACAAATTAAATTATATATAAAGAAGAAAACTCTATTTTGTTTTATTTTAAAATCTAATTTTTTTATGTATTGATTTGGAAATTGACTGCTTTAAGTAAAGTAAAAACTTGTAGCCCGAAATAAGTGTGACATTCAACACCGACAACTAGTGAATGTAAAGGGTTGCTATATATAAACAGTGAAACCTTTAGGTCAGTTACAAACACAATAAAAAAACAAATAGAGGAATAATGACATTGCACACACACAACCCTATAACGAATAAAAAGGACCAGATTTCAGTATTTGCAAAATCAATGTATTGAATAATTTGTTTATTTAAATTGCCAGTGTAACAAGATAATTCATCTTTTAAGTAATGGTGACGAATAGGTCAGGTATGTACAAATTCTTGCACCAGCCGCTTATAAGATACAAAAGAAACCCAAAGCATTGCAAACATCCTAACCCTTACAAAAGAGAAAGTTGTTTGTCATTCTTTTTTACCCCTTTGATCTTGCAGCAGCATCTGGTGTTATTCATGTGACCTAACACCCACAGTCATCTATAATTGAAATGGCATTTAATACAATTCTGTTATATGTAATATGTGTACATATATGAATACAGAGTTACACATACAAGACTAACTGTTGCTAAGATGTTTGATATCAATATCTGATGTGTATTGAAATTGTCATCATATTTGAATGTGCAAAGACCAACTTTTTAAATAAAGAGGCAGAATCTTTTGCATAAAATATTTTTTACAAAAA
>NDXZ01138743.1:0-15476 GCA_003055125.1 Paykullia maculata | reverse complement strand
AACTAATTCATCAACACGCGTTATATAAGAATTTATTTTTTTTGGCAAAAATTGTTGTTTAGTTTATACAACAATATTTCCCTATAAAAAACTCCCAAGTTGTAAAACTCACTCACCAGGAATTTAGAAAATTAAGGGGAACTTCACAAAATTTTTTTTAAAGCACAGTACATCTACGTACATTAATACGTATGTTAATAAATACACTTTAGATATTGCCTATCATGGACTAAAATAAACACAGTTTAAAAAAAAAGCAACACCCAGAATCCATAGCTTTTGATACTTAGAAGCCAAGGTAATATAGGAAAAATGAGAAGCGAATAGAAGGCATGATTTATATAATTTTTTAAATTAAGTAATCTTTTCGTCAAGTTCTCTAAAATATCTCTATTTAAGTATTCTATTTTAATGGGCGGTGTCACACTCCCTTTAGATTGAAAGCACAGACATAAATATGTATGTTAATAAATACACTCTAATATTGACTATCACGGGCGGTGCTTAAGGCAATTTTTGCATAAATAAGAAAGGTTATATTATAGGTAATGGTATACAAGTTTGATACAAAAGATATAGTAGATCTCAATACTTCTAAGGTAATTTATTTGAATTGTGAAGTAAATGCAACGGACCCTTATATAGTTTTGTCGGTTTTTGCATAAATAAGCCTACAGATATTAAAAAGAGTTACGCTTAGTTTAATATGGCAGCTGTTAAAGTTTCTCAAATATCATTAATTATATATTTCTGGCATAAAATGTATTTGAGTTGTATGGGCGGTACCACACCCCCTGCTCCGATCCATATAATTTTTTGCTCGAATAGGCGAAATGGTGTAAAATATAGTTCTATAAAATTTTGAGATGATAGATTTAACAGTGCTCTTTACATATCATAAAATGTATTTGAAATGTGTGGGAGGTGCCACGCCCCTTAATTTTTTCATACAAACCGTCTTTTGAAAATTACAAACCAAACGAAAAAAACTTTAGGCAAATCGATCCAGCCGTTCTCAAGTGATGCGATCACATACATAAACCATTTCATTTTTATACACATACATATGTATATAGATTTAAAAGGTGTTTGTTGTTTATGTGAATTTTTTCAATAAAAGAAATAATATTTTCTAGTTTTTGTTTTTATTTCTGTTCGTCAATATCAATTTAAACTTTGCATTTGCGGATTTCCAAAACGTTTCATTTT
Organism: Paykullia maculata; assembly: GCA_003055125.1. Taxonomy (NCBI): domain Eukaryota; kingdom Metazoa; phylum Arthropoda; class Insecta; order Diptera; family Rhinophoridae; genus Paykullia; species Paykullia maculata. The sequence continues at coordinate 14,267 of NDXZ01138743.1, read as the reverse complement.
CAAGAGTTTGGTAAATACGATTTTTTATCTATTAAAACTACAAGTTCTGAATAAATGTTTGCTTAGAGAGTTTGTTTTAATACATTTTTTTGTATATTTTATTTATTTTTTGTAAAGTACTACCTCCATTGATATTGATATTGATATTTAAGTTTAAACGGTTGTTCGAGTGTTTGTATTTTGTTCACTGTTAAAGATTTTTTTACTATTTAATTTTTATGGGCCTCGTTTTCAGTATGAATGTATTTTAATGCAAAGTTGCAAAAGTGGTGAATCGTGCTTTTAATGACATACAAATATATAACAATTTTTTATTCTTTTTTGTGTTAGTCTTTACACATTTTTAATTTTGTTCAAAGAAATTAAAATGTACATCTCCATATTAAATCAATTGTAAATAGAGTTGTTAAATTTTCTTTAACATTTATTGAAGAAATGTTTATGTAAATCAATTGTGCTGCCTGTGTCTTCTTTAACTGCCAATGTAGCTACAGCGTAGAATGTATAGCATTTCAAACATCAGATTTATAGCCGCTTACATAAATCTTGCATTAACTAAAAGAATACATTGTTGCAATGATATAATACAAACAAACATATAAATATATGTATGTATGTGTGTGTAGGTATGTATGTATATATTAGTGAACCGTTCTACCTAGTCAAATCCATTTAAGATATCATGTTGTAGGAGTTTGCCAAAAAGTAATTTATCTTGTGGCGAAAATTTAAAAATCATTGTTGAATACTATTAACATTCCTTTCTTTTGTTACAACAAAAAAAATGTAATCTATATTTGTCTGTATGTACATATGTATGTGTGAGTTTGTTTATTTGAGAACTTTTACGTGAGCTTGTCTCTAAGGAAATATATTTTGTATATAGTCAACCTCCCTCTAAAATAAATGGTTTAATTAGCAAATATTGCCAAAAAGGAATTTCAAAAATGCTGTTGTGTTAAAAAAAAAATACCGCAATTCTTTTCTTTCGATTTGTCTTGTCGGTTTCTTCTGATGATGATTACACATTATTTAACAACATTGTTGCCGCATTGGAAATGGATGCGTGTGGATTTAAATTACGGAAAAAATACGTGATTATTACTTCAGCAATAGCATCTGTATGTACGATTGTGTTTGTAAGTATTTTAGTAGTTACATTGTATTTGTTGGAACAGCTGTTAATATGTAGGAGTATTTACTTATACATATACAATTTTAATTTAAATGTTTACATTTTCACATTTTTACATCTGCATTCATATGTACTTTAAAATATTAAAATTTTTTTTTAATTGTGGTAAATCTAAAACGGAAATCTTTTAATGTCCTTCATTTGTTAAATTGCAAATAGGGGTACTTTGCGTTATTGCCAATATTTGTTTCGTCAATAAAATGACAAATAATAGTCGCACACCATCTTAAAGTGAGCCAATCCAATTATATTTTAATACTCGCCCGCCCGTTTGTCTGTCCTTTTAGATCTTATAGTCAAAGTTTATGTTGCAATTTTCAATATAGATATATTCGAAAAAAATATTGTTCACGCAACTTTTTGGGCTTAAAGATGATCTTGTTAGTTTTAGTTGTAATAACCCTACAAAAATGTTCTTCTCGCATAACTGAACATTTTTTATAAGCTCAGAAAAAACATAAAATTGAACATGTGGTTCTAATCTCAAATAAATAAAATCCGTAAGAATTCAGGAGAATTTGGCAGACAAAACTGTAAAGATGATGTTTAAAAAAAATATTTCGATTATTAAATCAAATAATAGTTATTAAACTTAAAACACAAGCGTGTTAGCATAAAATAAGTACCAACCTAATTAAAATGTGGCAACTTAACAGACACGCCTTTTTTGTCAACTAAATTATATAGTTTCAGTTGCCAATTTTCGTTTAGTGGCATAAACACTATGAATCTGTATAAGATACCAACACACACAGTCAACGACCACCATAATGTGGTAGAGAAACTAAAACAGCACGGATTATAAATTTGCATTTAATATGAGCACGTACAAGTTGACAAAAGCATTTCATTTAAACAGGATTGTTTTTCCTATGAATTCCACCTAAAATTTTTTAAATTGTTTCTTTGTTACCCTCGTGTTTGATGGTTACTTTGCCATACATTCGTTGCACGTTTTATTCTATATACATACATACATATGTACATAAACGTATGTGTTTTTCTGTATATGCTTGTACAGTTGATTGGTAATAGGTATGTTTATGTATGCATGTATATGTTCGCATACATGAGGGTACAAATAAGCAATTTTTGTTTTTTAATTTCGCGAACTTAAAAAATTTTCAATTAAAATTAGGCTTTACATTACACAGCAACGTCAATTGATTGGAAATTAGAATTGGTGCTACGTGAAAAGAGAAATATAGGGCTGTTTTCGGTTTCAGTTATTTAGGTGATTTTCGATGTGCAGGTGATTAGTCCAAAGCATTTTAGAGAGGTATTGCCAGTTTTAGCCACCAGCTTGGTCTTTCGACTAATGAGTCTGAGTTTGACAGACATCTAAGCAAAGAATGTTAATATGCCACAATGTCCAGGTGAAAGAAAATCAGCTGCAAAAATTCATCTAGTGTTTTGAATTCCGATATTGCATCTTCTTAGTACCTATATTGAACCACAACCCTGCTATGGCATCTTGAATAATTACCTAAGTGAGAGAATTTGTTCCTTGCTTAAGGCAGAATTTTCTCAATTCCTTTTGTTTCTGGAATAAATTCAAAAGGCTTGGTAAGGGCCATCTCTGATTGCTAACAGGGTGGTCCACTGGACATCGTGGCCTTAGAGGAAATCAATTTATCATTGCGAACGTTAAAAACAAACAGTGAACATGTACTATGCGATTGCCCGGTACTAATGGTACGCAGGTTTGGTTTCTTGGTGGAACAATAGTGATATGCGATAGCACATGTTATTTATACCCTACATCAATTTCGGGGGATGGTGCTAATGTGTATAACAAAATAAGGCCACACTTCTCTTTAATTATACCGGAAGCCTCAGTTGAATCGAATTAGCAAAAACAGTCTGAGTATGTGTATTTTGTAATTAAAGTAAAGAACGTGATATAAAAGGCCCAAGGTCGCTAGCCCCCCTCAAATAAATGTTTTCAAGAGATGGACTTAATGTTCGCCAATGACTTATATACGCTTACAACGCTTACATAGATTTTAAAAAATTTCAGCATAACCAAGTTGTAAATAAACGCATATACGCATTTTTACAATGATCGATCCTTTATGGGGCGGGGATCTTATACATATAAGATGTATTCCCGAACTTCTAATTTTTGGTCATAAAACCATTCAAAGGATATGTTATCGAATTAAAGTTATTGCAAATTAGTTTTATAAAAATAAACCCTGCCAACTGTATTATCGGAAAGTGGGCCAACAATTGACAATAAAATAACTTTTTTGAATACTTTTTGGATAACTGTATAGTCAAGTATGTATTACAATTAAATATTGTTTTATATGTTTATACATTCATAAAATAAACTTTAAAACTACACTCTTAAAGTTTCCCCTACAAACTGGAAAGATTTTGTCTAAACATTTATATAATCATGAAAGTGAAATAAATAATGACGGAAAATTACGCCAATTCAGACATTTAATTGCAACTAAGTGTTAATATTTGCACTGAAATCAAACAACGTCATAACTCAAAAAAACTAATTTTGCACAAAATGAATTTAAAGTTTTCAATTTACATACAACTCGGTGGAGATACTAAAAATTTTTCTTTTATCAAGAGGTGAGCTTACAAGCCATTTGCATGAATTTTTTATACAATATAAGGAAATTCTTTATCATTAACTCTAAAATTTCATGTTTTGAGTTATGACGTTACTTGAGTAAATGAGCGATATGTTTATTTTTTTTAAACATTGCATGTTGAATTCACCTCATTTATGAATATAATAAACTTTTCCACTGCACTACTTCAGTGCTAGGAATGTTAAGATTAAAAAAGTAATTATTATTTTTAAATGTAAAATAAGTAGCTTTTATCAGTTATGCCAAGGGCATATCTTTGTTCTACTAGTTTTTGTTGTTAATTTTTTTTATATTTATTTTAGAAATATTTAAATTTTTAGTGTCTTAGAGATATTTTCTATTGGTTTTTTCTTTTCGTTAATTTCGCAAATATTGTCGAACGCTTATACAAATACATTTTTGGAAACAATTAGTTTTTGAAAACGGTTTCTAGTTAATGAAATTGTTACCAGCAAGGTCCATAAATATTTCACAAACAAGAAAAGAAACAACGAAAAAGAAAAGGGGATAGTAGAAATGCTCATGTTTATCGTTAATAAAAAAGGAAAAATATCGATTTGTAATTTTCTGTTAACGTGAATGTTTTACAAAATTCGGCCCAAGACAATAAATACTTTTAAAACTGCAGGGCACTTACAGTAGCGAGTTTGTTGTGTGTACAGAGAATTATAAATGTTATAAAATATTTAGTATCTCCTAACATTGCAACATATTTACCAAAGTAGCAGAAAAAACTATAAAAAAAAGTTATTTCTACATTTAACATTTATGTGTACATACCCGTACATACGAGTATGTATGTACATACATACATAAAAACTAAATATATATTTTGTCATGGTTTTTGCCAAGTACTTCCATAGTTATTCGCAGTCAGTTATTGAGTCATTATGTCACTCCGTGGCTTACTATATGTAAGTGTGTATGTAAGTATGTATATAAATCTCGTTGTTGTACTTGTAAAATTCTAAGTTGATATTGTTAGCAATACTCTTGCAAACATTTTCATTGTTAAATAGTTTGTACTCATAAAATCCATGGCAAAACACCTGAGGCAGTTCGAAAATGTAGTAGAAAATATAATTGTATAAAAAATGTTCTTTTAAGTTGTGCAAATATATTTTTGTATAAGTCAAGCTACTTGTTCTTCAAACAGTCACTGCCACGAAGATTAACTATTAAATTTAGTGTAATGATGATGAATTTATTTAATCTAATTTCTATTTAGAAGTAGAGCAACAGAGACAACAGTTTTGGTTATTATAACAACAATTGTTGCCAATTGCAGAATAATAAATAAATTCTTTTGATCACAACTGGGAAAATTCTAATGAAAATCAATGAATATGTTTTCTGTGTGTATCAGTCTTCGGGTTTGAACTGATTTAAAGTAATTTTTTTCAAGTATTCTATAATTAAAAAAATGTTTACTTTACTCAACTTATAAGAACTTTTTAATACATTTTTTTCGTTGCAAAACATCCTGATGAGTTTATTCATACGTTTAGTAAAGTTAATTTGTTTTGTTGCTTTCTTTATGTAGTTTGTACTGGCTAAATGGATTTTTAATGTCTCTGAGAGAATTTTTTGTGTTTTGTTTTTTATAGTTTCGTTCGGTGTTTGCTGCCAATGTCTTTGACGGTGGGTGATGGTGTTTTATTTTGCTTAAATGTTTATTATAGTTATTTTGCTGATAAGAACGTGTTTTAAAAACATATTTTTTTAAACTAAATTTGTTTTCTCAAATAAACTATGAAAGACCCTGACTTGTATCTAGATATAAAATATTGCATTTGAAAAACATATTGCACAAAAAAAATATGCAAAAATTAGCCAGGTGTTAAGTAAAGGGCTGCAAAATACCTAAAAAATACTGCCAAACATTAAGTATCTTTATAAATGCTTCAGGTCATGTGATTTTAACTTTTCAACTCGAAAAGCAATTTCAGATAATGAATAACAGGGATAACGATAATATACTTTTTATTTACTCGAATTACGAAAAAATTTTAAACACGTTAGTTTTTTTTGTTGTTAAAACTTTTTTAGATTTTTTATATTTGGAAAAGTAAAAAACAGTTCTGTCCTTACTGCATTGTTAAAGCTGATAGAACCATCTGCTTATGTGTTGACAAATTTATTATTGTTCTTGCGTATTGCTTTAGTATAAAATTAAACAGAAGTTAATATTTAAATAAATTTTATTGTTGTCGCTAAAAAGAAGAGTTAATATGTTTACGAGTACTCTGTATTTATGTATGTCTTATTTGGAAACTAAAATATTTTGTTAAGTAAGAAAAGGACAACCCTTGTTCTATAAAATTTCATTAAAACTTCTTGTATTAAAATAAACTATACTTTTATTGAAAGAGTCATAAACACTATTCGGCAACAAATTGTTAGCCATAATAACCATATCCAGCATACGGATTGTAAGCGTATGGATTATAAGCATTCGGATTGTAAGCGTATGGGTTATAATAGCCATAAGGATCATAGTTAGCATAAGGATAATAAGGAGCTGGTGCATAGTAGTATGTCGGAGCGGGAGCGGCTACTGTAATATTACCCACCGAATTACCAGTCGTCAGTGACAAGTTATAAGACAATGAAAAATTTGTTCCGAGTAAACCAAAAAAACGAGGTTGTCTAAAATTTGCAAACTGTCGAACCACTATATCAGATTCAGTATGATTCTTGCCCTTATTATCTGTACCTGGTTTAAGGTTGTAGTTGTTGCGGCCAGCATAATAATTTTCGAAACCCCTGTCAGCATTCCAGTTGCCTCCGTAGGCTGTTGGCAGAGGAATGTTTAACGAATTTGTATTTCTATTGCCTTTTATATATTTTGTATTTTCAAAGCTTCTTTTCCATGGTGTCTTACTAAAAAGTTTATTTTTACTTTTTAAATTATCGTCGTTTATAGATGACACAACATTGTTGCCACTGCCACCATCGCTGGTACTGTTACCGTCTTCCTTGTGATGTGACATTTGCACTGTGTTTACGCCATAATTCACAATTAGCAGTGTCATGACAACAAACGTAATTAAAATATGGCGACTACAAAAAGAGCAATAAAATGTTGATGTTGTTGTTGTTTCCATTGCTCTTGAGTAAGTGTGCCTGTATGTGTGTTGTTAGGTTTGTTTGTATAGTTGTTGTGATTTTCCAACAGTTGTCGGCTGAAAAAATAAAATAAAAAAGTTGATGACAAAAACAAAAAAAAAAAATAGAATAAAATGTAAGAAAGCTAAATTAAAGTTAATTAGTTATTTTGCTGACATGTAATGCATATAGCACCCATATCTTTCTCTTTATCTACTAAATACTCGTAGCACTTAAAACACCAACCAAGAGTTTGCTAAAGTACCCGGCAACAACAATATTATAACAAACAACACCAAATAGGATAGAATACTTGGACTTTTGTCAAGATGAAACATTTTATTTTAATTTTGTAGTAACTTTTACAATCAGCATTCTTATCCTTATCTTTATCAAGCATATACTTACTTGTATCAAGCGAAAAAATCTTATATTAAGTAGAATTTGTCTTGTTGAAGTATATTTTTGTGTACTTAATTTAGTTAGTTGCTCTTGTTTGCAGCTCTAATTGTTAAGAGTTTGTTAAATAAACCTTAAATACAAATTGCTTTAATTCTTAATTTAACACAGGTATTTATACAGCAAGTCTTAAAATACTTACATACATACAATGCATAACTCCCACATAACAGGCAGCAAGAATACAACATCAATCATATGCAAACTCTATAGAGAGGCAGGCAGAGTCATTAAGTCAGTCAGGGGCAACTGTTATTTAATAAATAAATATTTAAACAATTGTGATCTTGATCCACATTCATTAAATTTTCAAGGTTTAGAGTTACATGTCCTCTCGAGTAGAATAAATCTAATTAAATATGCTTTATTTAAGAAATAAGAAAATATATATATTTGAAGGTCTTGCAGTTTTGAAATTAGTACGAAAGGTAGATTGTATTTATTTAATCAATCTGCTTTAAGTGTAGTAAGACAATTTTACAAAATGAATTAAGAATTGCAAAAATAATTGAATTTATTACTTTTAATATTATTTGTTGTTCTTCCTTGACTAAATCATTAGGTTTGAAATTACGTCTTCCTTTTGCCTTTTGCCTTGTGGCCTGTAAATCAGTTATAAAATTTACATTTTCCGACAAAATGCTTTTGCAAATCATTTTACCCTAAATGTATGAAACGACAACATAATTTAACACCTAAATAAACATATTGTTGTTTCAAACATTTGCAGTAAGATTCGATGAATATTTAACCCATACCCGATTGCAAACAGAAAATAAAGATGAAGAGATGATGAACATCAAGGAAGAAGAACAATCTAAAGGAATTTTGTAGGTTGTAAATGTTGAACAATAAACAAATGAGTGAATGAATGGATGGGTGAAGTTATTGTTCTATTTAAAATGCGGTACGTTTCCATAAGCAACAACAAAAAAATAAAAAGAAATAACAAGAAGTAAAATCATAAATTACATTGTATTGTGGCATTATAAAGTAGTTAAATGTGCTACGGTATTGCATGGTAGTTTGTTATATACATATATATAGGTAGTTGGGGGGTGGATTGTATGTTTGTATGTCTATCAGACGGTATATAATCGTATTGTAAAAAGTTTGAATCTTTTCTTTGTTATTAGTTACTAAAACTCATTGGAGTATAATTAATACGACTGTCCTGTTGACAAAGGACCATAGAGGATAAGAAAAGAGCCTTCTCATTTATACTTGTACATTTGTTTGGCATTTTTGTTGTTGTTGTTGCTGGTTTTTCTCTTATAGCCTTTATTGCTGTTGGCTTCTCCAAATGTATTAATAATTAACCTTAATACTGTCTACATAATAAAAATATTTCGAAATATTTTATAATCATAATTCATTAAAAAGTTCATCATAAATAACACGAACAGACAGACAGTTTATTATTATTGTTGTTATATTAAGTTCTACAAATTCGTTACATATGTACGCATTTAACATTATAATAAACACTTAGTGAACACAAAGTATTTGTTACGTACATATTTTGTCATTAATATAATGAAATAAAAATGACAATGAAAATGATATAATTAAATTTTTAAAATTTGTAAAAAATAACAATTTTTATACAATGGCGGCATTAAGGTAACAAGTAGGACCAACTTGTGAGAATCTTTAGTGCAATATGTAAACAGAATAAATGAGTAGGTTTAAAGATTAGATTATTCTTAAAAAAAAAATTGTGTGTGCTTTTGTAAAAATTATGTTTATACATGTATATAATATAAAATTATATGTATATAAATACTTTTAAGAGAACTTTGTTTATAAAAAGGAAATCTCGAAATAAACAATTTTGTAAGCAACAGTTACTTTATTCGCCTAATGTTCATTAAACATTGAAATGTCAAAACTGCTAGTTTGCAAAATCTCAGAAAAAGGGAGATAACAAATTTATAAAAATTTATTTTTTATTTTTTTAAAGTCCATCATTACTCACTGCTTATTATGTAAGCAATGATGAAAGCAGAAGGAAAATGATAAATTAAACAGATTTTCTTAAATTACACAGGTTAGAAATAAAAAATCACTTATTATTAACAAACCAACATAGTGGGACATTACATACAAAAATTATGTCCTCTATAACTGTTTGTAATAAAGTAACACCAAACTGTATTTATCTTAATTTCGAAATGGTATATACGAGAATTGTATTCATCCCTATGACTTTCTGTATCCATTTGAAAATGACTGACTATTCTACTTGTCTGTGGAAAATATTCTTACGTTTAAATTTTTAGGTCGATTGAAAATTCACTTACCAGTAAGTTAGCAAGTAAACTAGTTTTTATTTGAGTGAATAACTAGTTTTGTTTGTTTTGAGTTGTCCAAAAATGCATGACCCAGATGTTGCAAAATGGCTAGTTACCAACCAGCAACCTAGAAGTTAAACTATAACTAGTTATTTTTGGCTTACGGAAGAACTGGTTATATACATACATATATATATATATGTAGTTTCAAGCAACCTATTATTTTTGACTAAAAGTAACCAAAAAATAAGTATTTAGTTATCCAGTTCATTACCATTAAGGTGTTACTTTATGTTTCAAAATAATGATGTCAGTAACGACCCCTCACTTCTATAACACGTATGAAATAAGTACTACCTGTTACCCAAATTTAAAAAGTTTTTACTGCGTATTTTTAGGTGTAGTTTGACATTTTAAATCTGGCTAAAAAAAGTGTTCGAACTTAACGTTAGAGATTACAAAAAAAAAACTAGGCTTTAAACTATAAAGAGGAATTGTAAGAAATTTGGCCACTAGGCTTATGATTGCTAAAGGCAACCTCTGGCTAAAATTGGTAATACTTATTAATAAAATATATTTTTACAAAACAAAATGACATTTTTTTGTACAACAACCCTTACCATGTTGGCTCTTCGACGGAGTGTGTAGAGAAGTATGCGCCTCTTTACACCTCTTGCCTAAAAGATAAAAATTTCATGCAACGTGTTTTAAGGAAAATTTTATTTGCTAAGTTTGGCCTTAGAAATAATAAATATGTATATGTATATTATTATATATAAAAACCTTATGCTTAATTAATGAATTTCGTGGAAATAACTACAAAATTCTTTAACCTTCCGATAAGATAATTTTTAATATCGGTGCTTAATTTCTTCATATGATATTTCGTTATATTTTTGAGGAAAATTTAATTAAGAATTGAAATTGTTGCTTTTCTTAATATTATTGACAAATTTTTTGTTTAAATTTCAATTAATGTAGTCAGTTGTTAATTTGGTTGCTCTGTAAATATACATAAGCACCTTTAATATTGTTTTCTTGGCGTGTGAATTAGGAAATCTCAGGAAACACAAATTTCTCTGTTCTTTATTTAGCTTTCATTTTCATTAACATTTGTCTTGGAAACTGGGGTTTCTTTAAAGACTTATTTTCTTAAACTTCATATAAAAAATCATTAATTTTAAAAAAAATTTTATTTATGTATAACTAAAGTAAAAATTGTGAAAAATTTATTTGCATAAAATTAAATCTTTAATTAAATTTAATTAAACATAAGTATATACCTAAACTATATTTTAGTATTGGATATAAATCAACTAAATTATTCAGCCCCGTGGAATGAAATCTCTTTCTAATTTAGTTTTCTATTAAACATATTTCTTATGATACTTGTAATAAAGGTATGTACATATGTATGTAATATATAAAATTAAATATTAATAACTTTTTAAAGTCAATGTTTGCCAGGTCGACATCATTATTCTTCATGAAACTTCTTGTTTCGACATAATGCTGTTATCGTTTGTTGCCAAAAAAACCAAAAAAAAAACCGAAAAATGAAAAAAAAAATTAAGAAATAGGCCCATATTAACTACATAGTCAAGCAAACAATTTTCTTAAATGTTTAAACATTATAGTCAAACCATCATGAACACATAAGCACATACGAATAATAAGAAGTATGCATGTACGTGTATGTACGTGTATATACGTACATATGTACTTTGTGAATAATGACTCTTTAGGTAGAATATAAAGAAAACTAAATTTTAAGTAAATTTGCTTAAAACCAAACCACACATTTGTATACATTTAAATACATTCATATACATGCACGTGTATGTACATATACATACATGTGTAGATATATACAACTTCTTGGTTATATGTACATACAAACATAGATATGTAAGTTTGAGTTGTGTTATAGAAGTGTTTAAATATGAGTACATGTGTGTAGATGGGCACCTTATCAACTAACAACCACATATGTATGTATGTTTGTTTGTATCTTGACCATGTAAACACTTGTGTTTTCTATAACATAAAAGTGAGTTTGCATATAAGTAGACACAGTTATACAAATATTACAACATACATACATACATACTTTTGTACATACATATGTGTAAGTGGGTGTATCTGGTATATGTCTTTATAAAAGCTAACATGTCTAAATATAATAAAAGTGTATTTTTATGACTTTTAAGAGTATGTGTCAGTGTGTATCAAGTCAATTTTAAGTATTGAAACCACAACATTTTCCATTTTTCCTAAGTAGAGTAAAGGAAATATATATTGATATATTATTTGCTTAATCCACTGTAAATGCCAAGCCAGTATCCTTTTTATCCTTTTTTATTTCAATGCTATAAGTAAAATTGAAATAATTGAAGTAAGTTAAAATCGATCTCGAGGTGTTTTAGATTTTAAACAGTTTAATATTTATTACCAGTCAGAGTTAAGGGATAATAATGATCTTTTTTTAATTTTTAAAACCAAATGCCAAATTTATACATTTAAAAATAATGAAAGACTTATGTAGAAATTATTAAAAAAATTAAGCAACTTTTTTTCAGAAGTCGTTATATGGTTGACCAATTGCTCTGATTTTGTTAGCTACAATGTCCCTCCACTGTTTCCTATAAAATTTAAGGATATATGATGAGCTTAAGATTCCTGGGCCAAGTAATTTTCCATGAAATTTAAGTAGACTTATTTGGCCACAGATCTAAGCGAGTTCGTAGTTAGTCGTTAGTCAATCACTTTATTATTGAGTGCTGAGCTTGTCAGCTATATTATTTCGAGGATTACGCTCATGTATGGCTTTCCGGCGGGGGCTTAATATTAGGATGACTTCTTACACCATCGTGCTATTGCTGCTCGGGAAATGTCGTGTAGTTAATAGTTCTCAGATAGTCTAAGCTTTTGAGCAAGCAGCAAATTTGCTACCTGTGTGGTCCCTGCAGGACACACAGGGGCGATGGTTAAACGCAAAGCGGTCAAACCCGTAGTATAAATATCGCCCTATCATTCGTCTACGTAATAGTTTTGAAACTAATAAAATCAATATATTTGAATAACATATCTGGTGCTATGTTCCACAGTGACAGCATTATTGTCTAAATCAATATAAAGATATATACAAAAATAATTTAGATGAGTTGTCCGAGATAAAATTTCTAATTTAAGGAACGTCCAAATATTTCTGTTATTCGCTTAAAATTTAAATTGATTTTCTTTTTATTTTTGTTATCATATTGTTTAATTTCAAAAGCATAAACATTTTTGGGGGGTTCACATTTAAATTTTGTAAAATATATATATGTGTGTGTGTGTAAAGCTTTGTACGTATAGGTGCCGATAGGTCAATATGAAGTACCATGAAGTGTATGTTAATGTTTACATAAATACATATATACTTATACAGGTGTTGTATCTCCTCTACATCCTTGTTGTTGGCAATATAGTGGCGACAAAACTGTGAGGCATAAATGATGACCAATATTTTTGTAAAAGTAACTCACTTAGACCAGTTGTTTCGTTTGTATGTGTGTATGTGTGTCTGTTAAATAGTAATTTCATAATAGAATACGTGCAAAAGGTCAAGTGAAGATAAAGTTAGTGCTTAAGGGAAAAAAGATGTAAGCAAAACTAAAAATTCCTTTGAAACCCTAAAAAATATTCATTTAAAAGAAAAAAATATGTAAATTTTCTTTAAATTGATTTTCACTTTTGGTATAGTTTTTTGTTGGATCTTAATCTGCAATGACCTGGTTCTTACATCTATCAGTTAATAGTATTTTTTAATCTGCAGTTTGATCTCTGGAGATGCTAAGTAATTTTAATAAAATGTCACAAAGACACATTTAAAGTATAAGATGTGGATTATTTATATCGTAAGTTGGTGTAAGTAAACAATGTGACTGTGTCGTTGACGTTGAAAATATATTTTTTGATTCACTTCAGTTCAATGATGTGCAGATTGTATTATAAAACTTCTTTTGTGTTATATTTTAACTACTATATAATAGATGTATATAATCTTTATACACGTGCAGGTATGTAACTATGTACATATGTATATTGCAGTTTGGGTTAATTTTATTATATTTTCTTTTGTGCCGAAAACGAATTGTATAGTAAAGTAAACCTTTGAAGAAGATGATGTACATTTTAATTTAATATTAATTTAATTTAAAATGCTAATTGGCTGTTGTGATCCAACAGTTCTGCTGGTGCCAGTCAACATCTTAATAAAATTACTCTGAATTCATTGTTGCCAAATAATTAAATAATAATAAAAAGGAAAATAAGATTTGATAAAGCAAAATATGAGTAGAATAATAAAAATCTTCTCTAAGTTGTTTATCATATTAGATGGAAAAAGACATTTATGAATTTTTTGTGTTTTCAGCGATATAAAAGTATTTTCTAATAAAATAAAGAAATCGTAAAATTGATTAATTAGAGTTGTATTAGTAAATATATAAACACATACACATATAAGTATATACATACATATGCACTTAAATATATTCCTTCTGACGTAAATTATTGTACTTTTAATGATCAAAACATACATGCATATGT
>NDXZ01138742.1:0-16937 GCA_003055125.1 Paykullia maculata | reverse complement strand
ATCTGTAGGGGTAGACACAAGCTTTATTCTTAACTAGTATTAGAAATAGTTATGTAATAGTCATAAAATATTCTAATATTGATTTGTGTATTGGTATATACCAATACCAGCTTACCTTAAGACCTCTTTTTTGTCACTACCACTCATGTATAATAACTAGAGCAAACAAGTTTAAAAATTTTGTATTTGCTTGAGTTTTCTTTAAACCTCTGAACTTGTAGTACAGAACATAAAATGTTTTTGTATACGTATGTATGTATATATGTGCTAAGTATTTGCTGTATTTATAGCTTGCTTTAAGCCCATCAAGATAGTAATATTCTATTAAGTTATAAAGAATTAAATTTTGTTGGTTTAAATTTCTATCCACTGTTTAATTGCATATTTCTATTGTGTTTTACGGATTATTCCTAAACTAAGCTCAGCATTCGACCAAATACAAATTCAATGCAAATAGTAGTTAAAACAAAGCACCAACTAGACAACCAAAAAAGCAACATCAGGCAGTCAAGTAATAAGAGTCTTTGTTTTTTTTTTCTTTGTATGTAGTGGCAACAGTTTGTGGTATTGGAACAAGTTACACACAACGGCATACAAACAACACACAAATACATATTCAAATTTCACCGAAAAGTAATGTAACTTAATAGTCTTTGTTTTGAAATTTTCAAAGTTTCCGGCAATTTTAAGTTAGTTACAATAAAAAGAAACAACGACAACAATAACTTTTACCACATTGTTGTAATGTTTTTTCTTTGTTGTTTTGTGTTTTTGTTACTACGCGTGTCCTGTTTAAATTGCGACAACCAAAATGTTCTTTTTGTCTTGTCTTAAGGCTTCTAAATTTCCAACTTTTCTAAATACTACTTACACTTTTGTATTGTGCTGAGTGTAGATTTCTTGTAAAACTGTATCGGCTATCAAATAAAAGCCAAAAACATGGCTAAAGTATAATTATTTTTAGTTTTGTTTTGGTTTGGTTTAAACTTGGTTTACAACTTACACTCACCCACTTGTGTGAGGGTGGAGCGGAAATTATATTTTTTATAAAACTTAAATAATTTTGGAAAATAAGCTTTGTATACTTTTTAAGTGTTTAAAACTCTTTTGTTAGTTGCCTCCAGTTGACTGCATAAATGATAAGTTAGAGCTATAAGACTAAACTATGTAATTAGTAGGAAATACAAACAGAGCTACAGGGAAAAATATTTTTATTCTATGACTTTGTAGTTAAACATTTTTTATATGTTTGAACCTGTTTGTTTTTTAATTAATTCTTTATTTTCCAAAAGTTTCTACCCATGAAAAAAATTATCCTAAAATTTCTCTTCATCCCTCAGATAATAACTCTTTCTGCCATCATTGTCAACTTATTTTGCGAAAAGTTTTTAATATTAAATGTTTTCAAAATGGTATAACTATAATGATCAAAACCAAACTAAATATCTCGCATATAAATTTGGTTTTATTGTGTCCTTGTTTCTTAAAAAAAGAAACACTTTAATATGGAATTTATTAAAGACTGCATTAAAATTAAACCTTAAATCTGAAACAAAACTTTAAACGTTAAAAAATAAACAAATTTCTTTTAAAATTAATTAGCAATTTAAACGGATTTGTTATGGACGATTAATAAAGCAACTAAAGGTTTAAAGTGTGTATGTTATCAAGAAAATTGTCAAATCTAACATTTGAAAAAACCCATGTAAACATCCATGATTTTTCTAATTGTAATTTTTCCAACATTTTTACTACCAATCTATGCATTAACAATTTATATTTACAAAACCCGCACTTTGTTATTAAATTATTTTTATAAATTTAATATCATATAACCTTATTAAATAAATAACTTATTTTATATTTTCATTAATAATTATTTTAACTTTACACGTACTTAAAAATATCTAAAATAAATTACAGTAATGAATGTACTAACTAACCCAATTTAAAAGCATTGACCAGCTGCAATTTATTTAAAAAAATCACAATATAATTTCATTTGCCAAAATAAACCACTTCACACAGATTCATTAACATGTTCGTTTAAATCTAAAATAAAAACCTTAAATAATTGTATATATTTATACATACATAATTATAAAGCATTTCAAATTCATCAAAAAGAAAAAATCATCAATAAAACAATTTTATAAATATTAGGTTTCATGTGAAAAGCTTATTATAACTTGTTACTGTTTCAATCTGTTTTTCTATTCTATTTTTTCCATGTTTTTAGCAAAACCAAACCATATGAAAAATTGGCAATGAAGGCCAGATATTACATCAGTTATACCAACTAAAATTTAAACAACAACAAAACCAGCTAAATTAGCAGGCAGTGAAACAAAAACTGTTTTGTTATGCCAAATAAAGTGAGTGAATGGAAAATTTGAATTTAGACAATTGGAGTTCCATGCCTTTCAATTTACACAATTTTATGTTTGGTTACGCACATTGTGATTTTATAAACATGTACAAGTTTTATGAAAAACAGTTGGTTTCTGTTTTTTGGAAGGTGTAAATTAAATAGAATATTGACTTGAATTGAGTGATTCATAATCTGAAATACAGAAAATAGCATAAAATCTAGTGTTACTTAAGTCACACGCTTTTAAAAATTGATTTTCATATTCAGTCTTATGTTTAGTTTGATATTGTTTTATATTTGACTTTACTAAATTTAACAATTTTATTAAAATTTTAGCAAAGGACCATGAATCGTATTAAAAAAATTCGTTCCATGATGTAAATATTATAATCAAAGAAGAAAATATTTTACTAAACGTTGATACACAAAACACTTTTCGTCTGCAGATGAACCGATGATAGTAAATTTGTTAGTAATAGGCAAATGATTTATTCTTAAACCTAATAAAGTATATAAATATTTTAGAAATTTGCAAACATAAATATGCTTTGTTCTTAGTCCTGGATAATAAAATTAAGAAAACTGGAATTAAGTAAGATTATTAGTGTACTGGCGGGACAATCGAACCTAGAAGCTTAAGAATAGTGGCTACAGGATATATTGGGAGGATATCAAAATAATGGAACATTTCCTATGTCACTGCCCTGCTTTTGCACATGAAAAGGCCAAATGTTTTATGTCCGATATAATACCAGACATGGCCGACTTAGGAGGTATAGAATGGGACATGCCGAGAATATTCGTTCATATTACTGAGTTCCTGTAAGCACTGCGGATTTTCAAACCTATTTTTTTTTAATTTGATTTTCTTCTACCTTTTCCTCTTTTTTTCAATTCCTATTGTAAGAAACGCACAGCAAGCCAACTGCATGCTTAGGTTTATGCTTTGGGAGACAAGAGACTTTCTAATGCTCCTTCTTTTGACCCAAATACATACACCTACCTAATCCTGGCAGCCAGCTGTGACGACAATCCATAATCTGCCTAGATTGAAAAGTGAATTTGCCACCAATGTTTCTTAAATATGCTAGAGACCCACTTTTGCAAACGGAATATTATTATTAAATATATTATTCTATTTTAAATGTCGTTTGTGGTATCTAAAAAGTAGCTAATGCAACGTCAATTTTACCTACGTTAAATTAAATTATTTTGCATTTAAAAAGCAATAAACAAACAAATAATTTTTAAGCATTAACACAAATGGAAGGGCCAAATTAAGCTTCAGAAAGAATAAACTGGCAATACTGCCTGCCACCATTAAAATGTATCATATGGATGTAATTTTTTTATATATAAACAATAAATCCATTTGAAATCTTAAGCAAACATAAATATATGATCAAAAGTCCTTTATGTTATTTTTGCAATCACACTTTGCATTAGGCATTTCCAAAAATTTACTTTAAGTCAATCTATTTCCCGGAAACATCAACATGCTTTAATGTATTTTATTAACAACATACCGCAATAAATTCAAAGATATAATTTCGATATATTATTGTATGCACACGAAATGACTCAATTAAATCTATTTGTCTTGTTTACTTTCGATTATTTCTTAAAGCTAAGGAAATATCCCATTGATTTTACTAAATGTTTAGCATTAAAGGATACAGGAAGCTACAATAAAATATATATTTTGATATATTCAGATAACACAAGAAAACAGCCAAAGACAACAAAGAGGGGGGAGAGACAAGCAAAGAAAAAAAAATTAAGTGTGTGCATGTCTTTATTATCAGCTTTATAACAAAACATTCTATTTACAGCCTTTTTATGTTAATTTTTATTTTATTTTTTTTGCTGAAAACGGCAACAATTCAAGGAAAAGAAATCACAGCATATGCGGAGAAAGGAAGAAAATATTATAACCCTAACAATCAATACAAGATTTATGAGTTGAATGCCAAGTGTTTTGCCAAAGAGTTTAACCAATATCAAAAGCTGCCTTTAGTTTGTTTAAATATATATATGTACGTAGCTGTTGCTTTAGGAGGGCAGTTAAATAAGTGCTTGAAAAATTATAAACATTGACCTTTAAATAAACTATAATTGAATATTCTTTAGAAGTTATTAATTTTTAATAAAAATTTAAATATTACTCTGTAGGAATGAGACAAGAAAGCATTTTTTTGTAAGAAAGAACTTTGCAGCTTATCGCCTTTTCTATATATTTCTATGCAGGTTTTTTATATACCTTATCAATCACTTCTAGTTGGGAAAGAGTGAAAACATAAATTTGTCATACCATGTGTAGTACTTTTTTAAAACAATTTGATTATGTTGTATCCACCGACATGTGCTCTTGGCCATTTGCTTAATTTGCTTTCTATGTAAAACAATTTTACAATAAAATGTTGTTGTAGGGCATTAGATTGACCAACTACACTTCTTTCTTATTTTTTCTTTATAATTTCTACACTTACTCATACCCATGTACCCACTCTCTTACTAATGTGTATATATCTACGTTAATATTTTATTTTTTTTTTTCACATAAAAAATACAATTTTTTTGGGGTCTGTACAATTTTCAATATCGATATCGTTTTACTCGTAAAAATCCATAAATTTAACGAAAATGCAAAATACCATAAAACACTTCTGACAAAAATAAATACATAAATCGCTTGCATTTTAAGCATAACAACAGCAATAACACTAACCAGCGAAATTTAACGCATTTGAACAGCCAAATAGTTGTTGATATTGAAGTTAGTAGTGACAATGGTAGTGGTAGTACTACAACTACTTCCAATCACATAGCGGTTGTTTGCGTGTGTGCTGTTGTATTAGTAGTCGTACTAGTTATCGTTATGTGTTTTATTTCTTTTGGTTATTGGCGTTAGTTGGTTTTATCCCAATTGGCAAAAGGGTTATGGAAATGCTTTTATAAAGGTAATGAAAAATTCCAGAGATTTGAGATGGTATTAGGGTTTTTAGAATATAGCATTATACAACTAATAATGTAGCCTTACAACACCAGCTGAGTTTTTTTTTTTGATATTGTATTTGTTAAGCTCCATATATAAAAAATTATTTTCTCTCTTTTATTAGCATCATACAAGAATAAAAAACCCCTCTCCGAACTAAGAATACCTGATTTATTGTGTTATTGAATATAGCTCTGAAAACTGTCAATATTAATGGGTCACTGAATGCTAGGAAAACATGAAGAACGACTCGTACTCCTTAAAAAAACATACAGGTAGGAAGAAATAAGTTCTCCATATTTTCTGCCAATACCCCAACCTATTTCTCAAGAAACATAGATTCGTAGGCAACTACATACTAGAGGACCTTCTTAAAATGTCTTAGACCTGATTGAATGAAAAACAAATTCTGCACCAGGGTAGGTTTAGTTCTCTTATTTCCGCATTGATTATGCTTGAAGACACCGTAAATCTGACGATTTGTGTAGCCCTGTTAAAACGGTGTCACTTAGAATCCACTTGACAGTTTGGGCGAATTACTGAAGAGGTAATTTTCTTATCCCACCCAGAAATATTTTGGCCAAAATTTTAAATCTAAGCACTTACTTATACAATAAATGACCAACGTGTATTTTTAAAAGGATATAAAAAAAGGATAGGAAACTGACCTATGCCAATGACTCCACGTAATCTAAAAAGTCGGTTTAAAGCTTCTAATAATTTTATTATTTAATTTGTTTCTAACATCCAAACTTTTGTACAACTTAATATAATATAGTTTAGAAAACAGTATTACACATCTATAGATACATATCAATTGAGCACTGGAAAATTTGTCAAGTGGGTTACATTTGCAGTGGCAAGGAAAAGTGATTTTTATTTGAATTCCTGTTAAGAGCGGGCGTTCGTGCTTAAATGCCTTTTTTCATATTTGAAATAGACAGTCAAAATTAAAAACGCACACACACACACACACACACCCTCAACAGTGGCCATATCCACTCATGCAATAGACCACAGTATGCTGTAGCTAAAAATTCCCTAGAGATTTAAATATAAGAGGAATTTAATTTTTTGTTTTTTTTTATAATTTTCTCCTTTTTTATGTGTTATTTTTTATATTTTGCTCGTATTGAGTCTATAAATATTTAGCATAGAAATTGTATTTAAGTAGACAAAAAATGAAAGAAAAAAGAATTGAAAAAGGAAGACATTTTTGTTTGTAAGAGAGGGGGTTTTTTCGGTACAAATTTTATGCTGCATAAATGTTGTGATATATTCGAGATTTAACACATAAATGATTTTATTTGGAAACATTTTTCCCTTTTTTTTCGGTTGTGAATACTATTATTATAATTTATTTTGTTATTTCGTTTTTATTGTATTTCAATTTATTTTTTTCCCCACAATTTTTTTGTTCAAATTATTTAGAAAATCAAAAGAAAATCCATGTATAAGAAAAATATTTGATTGGGGTTTATATTCATGTGCTTAATCAACCATATTTGACAATAATTTTAGGAAAGAGTTATTGTTACTAAACGAAAGTTAACAGAAGAATTAGGCAGAGAAGGAGAAAACTTATAAAATGCTTGTTGCTTTATTGTAGAGAGACTTTAAAGTGAACAACAATATGTCACATAAAATTAAATAAAAAATCTTAAAGATTTGTCAAACATATACTGGAATTTAAAGATTATTCTTTCTTTTATTCATAATTGTAAGTAGTTGGCCTTTAAGTTATTAATCTTATATATTTTTGTTCTTAAATCACTTAAAAGAAAATAAATATTTAACAAATATCGCAAAAAGGGATTTTTGTTATTATCTAGCATGTACTTACTAATTCATTAAGCCAATTCACGAAAGAACAAATAACACTTTAGATAATTAAAACACGTTCTTATTACCGCAACTGCTAACCACTTGTAATTACTTTACACGAGTTAAATGCTCCCACTAATAGAAAAAGCAACAGCTCTACATCATCATTAGAAGCAGCAGCATTTGAACAAGAATCAGCAGCAAAGTCAATATTATATTTACCAACAAAAAAAGTAAAAAAGAAACAGTAGAACTTAAGCATCCTAATATAATCAGGATATACTGCGATGTAACTGTTTTAAAGTCAAGAGCTTTGGCACGTTATGGCAACCATGGAGTGTTAATGATTCCTAGTAACGTTGAATTCATACTGCCTTGCATTTTTCTGCTCAGCTGTGCAGCAGTGTGACAGCAGCAGTTGTTTTACACTTGCTTAACACGAAAAGGGAATAATGCGACTAGATGAATGATTTTAAAGTTTATATGGATAAATGGACAGAGAACTGACAGCTATAAGCAGGAAGGATGTGTACTGGTATTGTTTGTGTCACTGTGGTTGTTGCTCAAAGCTGTGTGTCAAAGCTGTAAGCAAACAGCAAACTTGTGATTTTCAAACATAATTTTTTTTGCTTAGCTTCTCGTTATGTTTTAGCTCTTGTTTTTAGTTGCACCGCTAACATGAAAATAAAACAGTAGACGTGCCATAAAAAAAACGAACATAATGTTAATGGCAATGACACAGTACCATCATTATAATCAACATTAACACTTATGTTTTTCTTTACAACAGGATCGTTGCTTTTGATGGACAGCTAGACATGGACGAATGAAGTGCAATGTTTTGCCAGCTGTAAATTACAATAAAGTGGATCAGAAAAAAGAAGTGTCATGAGTTTCATTATTTTAATAGTCTCTGAGGTGGTTGCTTAGTTAAGGCTGATAAACAAGATTTCTAAGATATGGGAATAAGAAATATTATAAGTTATAGTGACATTGACCCTCACTTGATGATAAAATGTTAAAATATTCTAGATTATTTGTATGATTTTAAGTGCAATACACTAAAACATATTGTGTAATATTTATTCTTTAGTTTTTTAAATAAAAACATATTCTTATGTTATTAAAATAAATAAAATAATTCTCTATTAGTAGGTGCGACGTATGTATTACCCTATTGGAAAATGCTGCCATTTTTTACAAATGTTATCGAATGGAGTTTGCAAAACTAATAGTGAATAACAACGAATTAATATGCGCCTGATAACGTGACGTAAATTTGTATGAAAATATTTAATTTTAGCAGCGCTCACAGTAAAAATTATTTGACGTCCGGTAACGTGATTTGAAAACCGCTGCACAGCATAGTACAGTTTAAGCTTGGAAATCCCTAAGCTGGACGGATAGGTAAAAATATCAAAGTGACCTGAAAAAAATGTACATTTCAAGACGTTTCCTGTGCCGCATTTTTCACCGGGTTAAAAAAATTTCCAATTTAATATTGATAAAAATTTCATGTTATTTTCCCATATATCTTGACGTGTAAATTACTTAAGATCAAATTTCCTTAAAATATAAATTATACATTTATTTTTAAACTTTTAACCTTAAATTATTTTATTGCAACAGAACAACGTTGTAAATTTAATGGTACTAAAGCATAATAAATTCAGAAATTGTAATTATTAAAACAGAAGCGCGACGTACTAATCCTAAAAAGAAATAATGGCATAAATAAAAAATAGGTATTTTTTAGCCAAACGGAAAAAGGGTAACAAATTTTGATTTACTTTAATCACATTTAAATATTTTACAGACCTAACCCCTGATCTGGACGCGAATAGTCGCTTTGGCGACAGAAGATTTTTCGTTTTATTCCATAAGTTGTTTATATTCTTACGGAGAACATAATAAAATATTTGTTAGATAATATTTTATATGTGATTGATAACCCTTTCAATATTAAAATAATATCCTGAAAATTATCTCTAAAGCATGGAACGTAAATAATAATAATTTTAATATTCCAAACATACCAAAAGATAAATAAATGAATCAAAGTTAAGGATTTCCAGTCGATGTTGGTTAAAAAAATAATTAAGGCGCGACCACAGCGCCAAGTATAAATTTAGTTACTTAATTCAATTTACCAAAATCTATATTTTTATTTAAAATTCTTCAGCAATGATACAACTTTATAATTATTAATTTTTAAGCAACAATCATTAATTAAAGATTTGAAACGATTTAATTAGTCACGACGTTCTAGTTGCGGTGCGTAGCTAAGACTGCCGCAACTCCAATTCAGCTTTCCACTTGTTGTCTCGGTTTACGTTGCGCCGACATGTGCAGGAATGCATTGAACCAACACGCACCAATATGCAGATGCTGATCCAGCAGAATTAATTTCCCAGGCAGGCAATTATTAATTAGGCCAGACGCGCGTGTAGAATTTATTGTTTTATTATTAAATTATTAAAATGCTGACGAAGTTGAATTGCCTCTGTCAGCGGTATCGACGCTTTCGATAACTTTAATGTTATTCTTATAATAGGCACAACCGTAAGCTACTGTTTATTATTTGCTTAAGTTTTATTTAAAACATAACAAAAGTTTTTGTATATTCTTTATGCTTTTTAGAAAATAAAATTAATTTTTATATTTGGCTTATAAAATTTAATTAAATATATATATATATACTATTATATATACAGTCAGATGTTTTTTTTTTAACAACCAGAACTAAAACTTTGTCATATTTTTAAGTTTAGTTTTTCAGTTTTATTAAATTTTAAAACTAATTACAGTATTTAGTAAAGTCTTCTCTATAATATTTTTGAGGTGGCGTATGAGTAACAAATAACAGTATTTTTTATTTCTTATACGTACGAGTTAAAATAATACAATTATATTATGACCAATGCTGTGGCGTATGAGTAACAAATAACAGTATTTTTTATCTCTTATACGTACGAGTTAAAATAATACAATTATATTATGACCAATGCACAACCCGTGTTGTATTGTTGCATCGATGTATATTGTAAAAACTTTTAACGGATTTATTTTTGTTTATAAAAATTTTTGCTTGAAAGATATTTTATTCTTTATTATTATTTATTTAATTTATTTATCGTAATAAACGTTGTAAATTGGCTAATGTTTAGGTACTTCCAAACACAATTGGTGGCAAGAAGTTTAAATTTCATTACAAAATTCTTATATCAATAATGCAAAAAAATTTAAAAACGTAATAAATTTAAAAATGGCCTAAAAATTTATAGGTTATTTTATAAAAAAAATTCTAATGTAACTAAATTATTTTCCCTTAAACTACTAATTTTAAATAGTTATAAATTAAAAAAAAAATTTCGTTTTTTAAATCCCAAGTGTTTGTCCACAATGTCACAACAAATTTATCAACAACTACTTGAAATTTAATTTAGCACAATATCTGAGAAGACATATACCAGTTGCAATAATACTAACAGGAAGAGCATAAATAACTTATGGTCTTTCAAGAACTAGTTATACCTATAGTTATACATATAAGCCAAGTGCAATCATATTGTCGAAAGATAAAAACAGACAGGAGAACCAATTACTTTAAACTATTGCAACATAATATTGTATGTACTGTCAGTGCCCTTTTTTACAAAAAAAAAATTGCAGTTTATGGTATACCCACAATAAAAATAAGCAAATGTTATTGCTTAAGTAGTAGTATAATTGAAGCAAAAATTTTGGTCCTTACTGTTTGCTTACAAATAGGTTGTATGTCTGCTTGCAATATGTGCAATATGGCAATCGTAATAGATTAGTAGACTTCCTTTTGAAAAAATACCTGTGCGTTATTCTCAAAACGTGCTAACAACTAGCACTTCTGTACTAAAGTAAGTGATAAGAAACTCGATATAAATGTACTGTTTTTGCTAAAATTAAAGTACAGGTTTTCAAAGCACCATATTTGGCTTACAAAATAAACATTAAAAAGCGCATATTAAGGATTTATTATGTAATTTAAATACCTTTCAACAGTGGATACTTACGCATATTAATTAATTTAAACTTAAGCAAAATATTTTTCAAATATACACCAAAACGTACGAAGAGATAAAATATTGGTTCAAATTTCTAAATCCAGTTTACTACATCTAACAAAATATTTTTCTACTTTTATTTAATACTACAAACTACTTCAGTTGAACTTCTGCATATTCATACATCAGGATATGTATTTCGTTTGTACGGCAGCTCATACATATGCATGAAGATCTGCAACGAAAAACAAAAATTAAAACATTCAGGAAAAAAATACATATAATTGCTATTGTATGGTTAAATTTGGCATCCAAATGCCATACATGCACCCTCAAGCTTATGAGTATTTTGGCAACTGTGCGTGCGTGTGTATATGGATGTATATGACAATTTAATATTCGCATGAATTTAAAGTATCATAGTTAAGGGCAATTTGCTTTTTTGTTTCGTTGTAAAATAGATTTTTTGTTCATAACTGCCAAACAAATGAATAAATTCAATTTGAGGATGCTTTTTAATTTTTTTCGCTTTTGAAAGCTTATGTAATTCTTTTTATTTAAAGTGGTATTACTTATAACTTCACTCAGTTAAAAATATATCACTTTAAGATTGTGATTAGGAATTTAATAACAAATAGTAAACATTTTTTTATTAACTCTTTGTCAGATCTGTTGAATTTTTTATCTGTGAATAAGAGATGAGTAGAAGAAAAAACTTTATTACTTTAAAATATAAATTTTGGAGTACAAAACAAGATTTCTCTGTACGTTAGGTCTATCGCGCACCCAGTTCAAAAGTGACACAGCTCAAATTTTTAATTTTTCAGAAATCGAAATAAACTGTTTTTGACGTAAATAAAAATAGTTAAAAACAAACACGTTGGACCATTGAATTTGAAATAAAACTTTTTGGCACTTAGCGTAGGCATCTATTACCATTACATTTTCTGACACAACTAAAACAAAGTCACTTATATGAGTTGCAACTTTATACCAAGAAAAACATAACTGTTTTTTAGCAACAGTTGATAACAACAAAATACACTGATATTTTTCTTATAGATAAACAAGTGTATTGTGCATAGTTAAAGCATATTAACTCGAAAAATGAATATTTTGAGTTATGTCACTTTTGAACTGGGTGTGCGGTTATGTTTTAGCGAGGATGTTAATTTTAAATTATTTTATTAAAATTAGGTTCTTACAAACTATTGGCTTAACACAGTTTCAGTAAATGACTACCAAATATGTAAGTATTTTTTATGTATTATCGTATACACTATATAAAATAAGCAAAAAAAAATATGTATACAGATTCAATAAATTTAAAAAATAAAAAATTCTGCAAACATTTCCTTAAGCAAATTAACTTAATAGGTTGTCGAGCGATTCTGTAGTATTATGATATCCTCCAATAACTAATTTTGCATTGGCCACAAAAAATGGCTACTATATGTTGATACTTCTAAGAAGTAAGGATACAAATCAGTTGTGTAAAAGAGCAGTAGGAGCTCTGATTATGGCACATAACTGGTTTCAACCAAGAAGATTGAGCGCAAACCCGGACAAAAATAAAGTTTGTCTTTTCATCTGGAAAACAAAGATCGCATACTATGACGAACTCAGTTTCTTGCATAAGACAATTTCTATATCTGAAAAGGTGAAATACCTGGGAGTAATCCTGTAGAGAAAACTGAATGAAAAGCATCACTGGGAGAAAAAAAAAACTTAAGGCACAACGATTTTTGGCTTTATGTGGGGGGAAATATGCTCGAAATAAGGCCTCAGTCCAAAAATGACACACTGGCTTTATAGAAGTGTAATTAGACCAATATTAACCTACGCTTAGCAGTGTGGTGAATATCAATTGATAACAATTACAACATAAGGTCCAACGTTTATGTTGTCTCAAAATTGGCAGGGCAATTAGAACCATAAAAATGAGCGCTTTGGAGGCTATTTTAAATGTCCTTCCAAATGAAACCCGCATACCCTAGGAGGCAGCACAGGGTAATAGTTTTTTAAATTAAAATAAACACAGACAAATTTTTATATTGTCCTTATTAAGAATATAATTCTATATCTAATCAAAACTTTAATTATAATTTGGTCATGTGGCTGACATATCTACAAATTTAAATCTTAAAGACTTTTTGCAGTTCCCTAGGCTGTATTTTGAAAATATCGCGCCAAGAGTTGGTTTCGAAGTTCCTAATTTTTTTCTGAGTTATTGAAAAGGTTAAAAGCCTTTTCAAATTAATATATATAAAAGCAATGTAATGGCGTTAAACAACACAACTAAATTGAAAATTTTCCAAAAACTCCAAAAAAAATTGTTTAATATTCTCTTACTTTTCTGCATATTTTATAATTACACCGTCACTGTTTGTACAAGTTTCATCAGTTTAAATTTAATAGCTTAACTTTTTATTCTTTTTGATTTTTGCATCTATCAAACAATGCTGGAGCTATATTGTGGAATAAAAGCCTCTATCATTCCGTTACATTTAAGCTTTAGTAAAAATGTAAATTTCACACTCCGACTAGTTGAGACCAGTTCTTATTCAATAAAAAGTCTCTTATTAAATTTCTTTAAAACGAAAACAATAAACACTTTATGTAAGTGTTAAAAAAACGAAAACTTTCTAGATGTTAAAAATAAATAATTTAAATTTAGCAGAAGCAATGCAATTGACAGAATGATGCTTTATACGGCAAATTGTGGGAGGTAATTGTTAAAACAAAAGAGTTGTTAAAGAAGATTATTTCTATTGCTACTTCAAAACAAGGAATGTTAACATTCAACTATGGAGCCAAAAAAAAAACACACAAAGATGATAACATACATACATGGATTTTTAGTTATACCCAGCAAATAAAATTGTAAGAAAAGTGAGATATAAAGCAAGTGTTGCTAAAAACCACAAAAAAACTAGATGATCAAGTTTAAGAAATTAATAAAGACGTGCTAATATTTAAATAGCAATATCAATATGGGCAAATAAAAATCTTGATCAATTTTGTTTCAGATTAACTTTAACAACATAGAAGTAAGAGACACTTTAAAATGTTTACTGTGGTTTGGTTAGCAGCACAATTCAAACGCGAATAGAGACAATCCCTTATTAGGGGTTTTGTACCAAAAGTTTTTTATATTCTAAAAAATTCTCTTCAGGACTTATATCTTTACCTTACAATTCTTTTAAGGCCTTAGCTTAATACCTATGCCTACTCAAGTATTTTTCTGTTTATATCAAAATAATATTATATTTTTAAATTAGTATAATGAAAATACACAGATGTGTACATGTGTAAGTTGTTTTTCTCATTTATTGATTTCTTAAATCTTGAAATCATTCGCCAATTGAATACCCTATTTCTAAGGCAACATATAGACGTTCTTACCAGGAAACACGACAACAGCAACAACAATGCTTTCAACTTCAATACAATACAAACTCAGTGCAATGCTGTGTATATTTTCATCTTTTTACCCCTTTTTGCAATGAATCCTTTTACAAGAGAATTGTAGTAAAGAGAAAAAAAAATAATGGAATGCTGCTTAAATAAAATATATACAAGAAAACTGACAATACAATGGGACAAGTGCATATTATGAAAATACCTTATTTGTATCTAAGGTAAATTGGTTGCCATGACAAACTCTGGGCAGACAATCAAATCAAGCAATAAGTATGTTTGCTGATACCTAAACTAACTAGATGAAGAAGCAGTGTTTGAAAAACAATTCTCTAACTGTGCGGTAGCTGTCGCTGTGCTACTGTCATTGGTAGTTACTGTTGTTTGAGAAGAAACAAAATAAAGAAATAAATAATTTAAGAAATTTTGAAAAAGCAATGCAAATTTAATATGAATTTTTGCAACCAGGGAGAATTTAAATAAAATAAAAAGTATTTTAAGTTTGTAATTTAAACAAATGAGTTATATTTATTGATTAATTTACTTATATATTTTTATTTAATATAAAAAAAATCGTTAAAGTCAGCCAAGATAGTCAAGAGTCTTAACTTTATATTCCTTAACGATTTATAAAGTTTTGTATGAAAAGTCTGTTTTATAAATCTTTTATAAAGATATAATTTGCTTATGCTTAAGGGAGGTTAGTATACACATTTAAATATGAGTAAAACCTATAACTGGTTTGGCAAATTAAAGAAATCCAGTAGGAATTATCCCAAAACTGACGCCAAATTTAAAAACGATAGCAAGTAATTAAATCATAGCATTTTAAAGATTACAAGAAAAGGTGACCAAAGAATATGAAATTTAATAAAGGACCTACATGGTTTTTGTGGCTCATTCGCGTTTCTGAAATAATTTGATGGTATTTTCTCAGTATTATTCTTTGATGTATGTATATGTATGTAGTGGGTTTATTGGTATTGAACTTTAATTTCAAATAACGCCAATTCTCATCTTCACAGCAAGTGAATACACAACTAGAAAACTTTTCGTAAAATTGAATTGAATTTGTTTAGTCTTGTTAAAACCAAATGTCATTTGTTAACCAATTTACAGCCAAAGCTTAATCAGCGCACCAAGCGTTGTATGAAACAAACCAAAATAGCACAGCCTCAACGCTTCACAGTTGAAAAATCCGGTATTTTTGTTATTATTAAAAAATTATGCTATTTCAGGTATTTTAAGGTCAAATCTAGCGATTTATTCACTTATTAATTTCTATTTAATTCTATTTTGTTAAAAAGTTAACAATAGGTGCCAGTCGACGAAACGCTCAACGTTCTTATTTAAGCTTGTCTGCTAGATGGAAAGATTTATGTTAAAATATTGCGTTATCAAGCACTAGTAACAGCCGCAGCTAAAGTATTCTTATTTTCGAAATAGTCTATGCCTATGTCTATGGATGCCTCCAGGTCAAATAATGTAGTTAAAAGTACAACGCTGTAACACATATTTTTTTCAATAGTGTCATTGGGTTATCTGAGCCATAATATGCTGCATCGCATAAACCAAAATAAGCTTCATCGCTGATATTTAATACGACATAAGTTCTTAATTAACACGAAACTTTCCAGAAATAATAAAATGTGCATTTCTTGTATACATTAACAAAATGATGCTCTTTGATTTTTACCAACCCTGTCAATTAATGCTTGGAAATTGAAATTTGAGCGCCGTATTTTAGAACCAACAGTGTTTTAAGCGGAACAACAATATTAAGCAAAAACAAAGAGAAAATGTAGAAAATCCTGAAAATGAACAGACACTATAGAAAATCATATGGATTTTGTTTACATGGTTAAAATAGTTTTGCATTATAAAATCGCATAGTGGTTATCACTTACTGCTGTCAAATTTCAGAGCGAAGTAACAAATGAGGCTCAAATTTTTTCATAATTATAAGCAGAGTACCAGCCTTTTATTATTTTATTTAATCCTTCTGTAAATATGTTTTTAATAGTTTAGCATAAATAAATAGCAGTCACTATTCTTGCCCAACAAACTAAAAGACTCCGCCAACAACACTTCTTTAGCAAACTCCAAACTGAATGGTTTTGTATAACTAAGCTCTTAGCCAAACGCATAACATAAATTTGTTTTCAAAATAATTGTTCATTTAATTAGGGCAAAAACAAAGTTAAAACTATAGACTCCAATTAAAATTTTAACAAATTAAAACTTTCTAACGAATCATCTTACCGTTTAATAAATTCGTTACGATTTT
>NDXZ01138739.1:0-10814 GCA_003055125.1 Paykullia maculata | reverse complement strand
AAAACTTTAACACAAACATTTTTTTTTTTTTTGCTTTATCACGTTGAAAAGAAAATGTCCTTTAGAATATATTTTACACATACGTGTGTATGAAATATAACTTAAAGGTCATTTCAGAGACATTGGTTAATTGTTTCGTAGATAGCAATTGTTAAAGCAGAAAGCAATTTTTGAAAGAATTGCTCTTTGTTATTTTTTGAAGATATAAAAAATTCCTGAGTTAGTTATATCGAATAAGCAGTTCCCAAGGACCAAAACTATATCAACTTTGTTAAATTTTTGGAGTACCAGTATTGGTGATATCTACTTTTTTTAATCAGCATTGAAATTAATACAATACTTTTGATTATCTATTTTTCATAATTTTTTTAAATCAAAAAAATTCGACATTTGAGAAAAGTGTTTATGTTTGGTAATTAAACGAATATCGCACAAACGCATAAGACATCTTTACAATCGACTCTATAGCTTTATGCTGTAATTTCAACATTTATAAATAACAATTTAGTTGAGATAAGAGTGAGAAATATTAACATCATAACCATTTTTAACCCTATACAACTTCTTACTTTTACTGAAATTGTTTAAAAAGCCATTCATAATACCCAGTTCCTTGATCCCTTTAAGTTTGCCACTAATATTTTGTCTCTTCTTTTTTTATTATTTTTCTTGTTTTCATGCCACAACATTTTCAAAGACAATTAAAATGGAATCATCAAACCATTTAAAGTAGTTATCATTTCTTGTTTTACTTTCTATTTTGTCCCACAAAAGCTGGCAGTTTTAGTTTTAATTGACATCTACTGTTTCAAGTGTTTCATTATATTTTTTGGCAAAAATTCATCAGACAACAACAATTATCAAAAAGTTAAAAAAGAAATAAAAATACCACAAAATGGAAGTACAATTTACACTGGATAATTAACAAGTTTTGTTTGTCAGTTTCTGGCATCAATTGTAAATTTTTGCTGGAGTATGAGGCAGTAATTGCCCCTAAGGGGGAAAGGCTATACTTAGGATAAAACATTTATGTAAAAAATTTTTATTGCGATAAATTTCGAATAATAAAGAAGAGGAATTTAGCATTTAAAAATCAATCTGAATATTTTGTAAGGCAAAGTTCTAATAATACCCAAGTATTCCCGATAGGGCTTTATTCTCCATAAAATGGCAGTTTGTTTGTCTGTCTATGTATACTATGTGCATAATTTAACAAACCTTCTTAGGCTTCAAAATTGAAGCAATCTATGGTTCAGTTATATTTAATATTTTACTAGCCCTAATACAGACGTTCTTCCGAAATTAGAATTTATGGTCATTCAGCAGCTTTTAACTATTCGCAATCAAATAAATTTATCTGTTCTATTTTTATTTTATAGATTGATCTTTAGATTTAACGAAAATAGAGAATTAGGACAATAAAACAAGAATTTGGTTAGTGTGCAACTTTCATGCTTTAGAGTCCGTAGTTTCCGTCCAAAGAGAATATAGGCGTACGTTTGGCGGCACTCCTCCTAGCAGAATGGACTATAATGAGGCTCGTGAATAATTTTGCCGAACGCGGCACAATCGCAAGAGATCCCTCAGCTTGGGCGCAGGAAACTATCGTTGCTGTAGCTGCTGCCATACAATCCGATCTTTCAGTTTAGACAAGGAGCTTATTTGCTCAAACGGGTGTCAGCAGACTGCAGACAATTTTGCATCAAGATTTAAACTTATTTCGATATAAGATTAAATTTACAAGCAAACTGAACACAACAGACTCCCGATTCGCTTGGAATTTTGCGAGAATATCATTCAAACATCTTTTTATGTCTGACGAGGCACATTTCGATTTAAACGTCAATGTTAGCAAACCAAATTGTCGAGTATGGAGTAGTTCTAACCCACAGATACTCCATGAGTTGCAATTGCATCCACTTCTCGTCACAGTGTGGTGTACAGTTTCATCAAGGTTCATTGTCGGGCCTTACTTTTTCAAAAAAAACGGTCTTACTGTTGCGGTCACTGGAGACTGTTACTTAAAGATGTTGAAAGAGTTTTTCTTTCCAAAACTACGCCGAAAGAGAATCCCTTTCAACTCTATGTGGTTTAAACAAGATGGGGCAACTTATCACATAGCCACACCTGTTATGACAAAATTGCGGCGAAAATTCCCCAATAAGCTAATTTTAAAAATCTCTACATTCCGTTAGCCACCAGGTCTCTTGACCTTACTGCACCTGATTTTTTTTTTGTCGGGTTATTGCAAACAGGAAGTTTACAAAAGAAAACAAACAAATTTGGATGATTTAAAGCAATCCATTCGAACGATAATTGAGGCAATTCCCGCTGGAATCCTCCAGGCTGTAATGAATAACTTTCTCATAAGATGTCGCACATGTATCACCGAATTACTTTAATAAGAATGTATTATTTTTCAAACGAATTAAAAATAAATATTACATAAACTTTACAAAAAGTTATTTGAGTTTCTTAATGTTGCAAAATTTATCAGCCACCCTGTATATGCACATATTCTTGGAGAATTTTGCTATTATCAATCGATTACATGACCTAGCTCTTAAATAAATCCTTTTCTAGAACATCACCTTAATGCTTATTACACTGTTAAAAATGTTGGTACCAAATTTCACTGCAAATAAAAATTTGAGCAACAAATTATGTAAATACTTCTAGCTCCTATGTAAGGCCCTGTTATAGAAATCATCTAAGCGCCAATAAAACCACAAAGAAACCGATTTAAAATTTACATCAACAAAGTTTGACGTAATCGCAAATCTCTCTACCATTTAATCCCACTCCTGAAATTGGCCAAAACTATATTTTATAGAAAAGAAATTTATTAAACCCAAAAGTACAAAATCTGATAAGCGGCAAGAATGAATTCTATGCAATGCTTTGTCGCAAAATGTACAATACTTTTTAATACTTTTCGATTATTACTAAATCATTTATAATGATGTTAGCAGAAATAGTCTCATTAAGCAGAAATATTATTTCTTATTAACAAAGAAGGCTTTAAAATTATTTCACAAAATTTCTTTTGTGGTTGGGGACATACCTTAAATCTTTTTTAATAAATTTTTTGCTTAAATGATTATTAAAACGTTATTACAAATTGCTGTTTATTTGGTTTTTGTTCACTGTTTTTATTAACTTTTGGAATGCCAAAGAGAAGGAATTTATTTTCCTTTTGCCCCTAGGTTAAACCAACCCTTTAAAGGAAAGGAAGCTTTTATTAGGAGCTGTTTTGTTCTTATTTACTTTCATTAAGTGTTTGTTTTCAGAGAAAACACGCAAACAATAATCGAAAAAGGAATTTATAGTGAAATGGCAATAACATAGTCATGAATTTGTAGGAGGAAGTTAAAAAGTAGGTGGAAGCGAATATATACAGTTTGATGAAGCGTTTGTTACTTTTAAAAATTTAATATTAAAAAAGTTTCAAAGAACAAGTTTAACCATTTAAAATAAAACTTTACCCTACGCCCTATGAATCCATTCCATTTTGGTAAAATCATAACAATTCCCAATTGAGTGGATCTGTATGGATCAAAAAGTAGAAAAATATTATTTTTCATTTCAAGATATTCCATATTGAAGTTGAAGATAAGAAGTCCAAACTTAAGAATCTAAGGAAGTAAAACTCGATGAAAAGAATCAAACGTCATACCAAATGTACGAAATGTGATAACCCTTAAAAACCAATGTATTTTCTTTGCTCCATTCAAAACCTAAGCCATATAATTATTAACAAAATCAAGCTGTAAGAAATGTTAAAAATGTGGATGGAAGATGGAATTTTAATAAACAAAAAAATATATCCAATATTAGAAGAAAATTTTAATTCAAGTTTTTGTAATCAATTTATTTTATATTTTAGTAATTAATCTAGACTAAATAAAATTTGGCACAGCTTAAAGTTACTTACTTCTTGAACTGTTTTATTTTATTTTTATATTATTCTGTAGTATGAAAAATATTGTGAAAGTATCGAAAAATCTTGTTGTTCTTAACAGCTTTTGATTAAATCTTTTGAATTCTTAAAATGTGGCTGTGTTTCACAAAAACTAAATATGTTTTTTGTTGTAAATAATTTCGGTTAGAAACAATGAATTCAAAGAAAATTCTTAATTTCAATGGTAGACAATGAGAAAGTCTTATTGTATTGAAAGTAAATTAAATCATTTTTTAATCTTAAAAACATTATTGTTCTACTTCCTTTGAGATTTAATTAAACTTTAAAATACAAAATATAGAGTTACAATTTTTAACAAAGAAAAATATTGTTTACATAATTACAAAGGACGATTTTACTGCCTTTAAAACAATAATTTTATTTATTAAATTATTTTTCTTTACAAACTGTTTTAACAAAATTATAATTTTATCATATTTGATACAGTTGTTTACGAATATTTTGTCAGCCTACAAGAAATTTTTATAGTAAGAGACAAGAAATAATAATGACTACGGATAAGCGTTTATTATAGTTTTAATGATACTGTAGTATTTAGAATGTAATTGCATTCTTATCCCAGCCACTGTCAAAAAAGCATGATCAGAGATCTCTGATTTATTTTAACCCAGCTTTTTAATCCATCGACATGAAGATCAAATGCAGAGGCTTAACTCCGTTTCTTTTCTAGAAAATATATCTTTTTTTTATTGCAACAATGTTTTTATTAAAGTGTCTTTATTTCAAATACAAATGCTGCAAATGCTTATTTTATACATGACTCGAAATTGGATGTAGTTAACGCGTTTTTGGATTTTGGAATTCTCTTTGATGTACAACTTAATTTCAACTTGCATATTATAATGACTGTAAATAAAACAAATGGTGTTTTGTGCTTCTTAAAACGATGGGCCAAAGAATTTAACGATCCTTTTATCATGAAAAATTTATTCACGTCGTTAGTAAGGCCAACACTAGAATACGGATCAGTAATTTGGGATCCCCAATAGGAGGTGCATATAAATAATTTTGAATCTGTAATCTACGTTAGAACTCAAATATCAATCTACCGCCATATAAAAGCCGCTTATCACTCATTAGACTTCCTACATTAAAAAGTCGAAGAACTGTTTTTAATATCGCATTTGTCCTTAATCTTATTAAAGGCAAAATAGTTACATGTGTCTTCTAAGTAAAATATGCATCAACGTTCCTAACAGATAGTTAAGATTTTATGTATTATCTACGTGAACTTTAACCCACTTCGAAGAATTTGTGCAGATTTTAAAAAATTGTATGACCAGATAGACTTCTCTGATAATGTAGATGAATCTTGAAGGAAACTGATAGAGTATCTTAACACAGATCTGGCTACATGAGACTGTTTGTAGTATTTTGTTTATATAATTGTATTGTTGTTATTTTGGATAGTGCTCAGCTGTAATTTATATGTAGCTAATTTAAATAAATAAATAAACATACATATCTACATACAAGTTATCACAAACAATTTATGATAATAAGACTTTTTCTTTTTAGTATTTTAAAGTCAGAAGGATATTTTTTCTTCCTTTAAGTGACCTTTGTCATATTTACAAATAAAATTAAACAAGAAAAACAGTTTGCAAAAGCATTTTAAATGTACAATTAATGTAAAATTAAGTACTGAACAGGTTCAAATCGAAAGTTTTATGGCCTTCAATTTGAAAAATGTATTAAAAATTTACTATTTATATGAGTAAGAGCTCGTTAGTTTAGCAAGGATAACATTTTTATAAAAAAACATTTCTCCACTTAAGAGTGATATAGTGTTACTGAAGTATTATTATGATGTCTTATTACTTTAAGTCAGTTTTTATACGACAATCGTTAACAAATCGTTTGAAAATAATTTCCTGCTATAAATGAAAAGAAAATATTTTATTCGAGACCAAAGAGAAATTTATCCATTGTGACTTGTTAGACATTCAAACTAAACTAAAGTTTACATCGATCTTGAAAAATTGATGATATAAAAACGTTTAAGACAAAAATTGTTATTATATCGTAAATTTAACTGTCTATTTAAGGTTTTTTTTCATTAGAATAAGTACAAAATTTATTAAAAGTGTAACAGGTGGGACACATTTCTAAGATGCAAGGTTCACTTCGTACGCTTTAAGAAATATTATAATACTTTTTTTAAAAACATTTTTTAATATTGCTTTTGATCTTGCTTTGAAAATTTAAATGTTGACATAAAAAAAATTGCAAACTCTTTAAATTATCTTCAACTTGTGACAGGAGTAATATAAGAAGGAATAATTGAAAAAAATTCATATTAAAAAAACATTTTAATTAAGGTTTTTTAAATCCAAACCATTCCTTTTATTACATTCATCAATTATAGCTAGCTTTTAACTCGGTAGTGAACCCTTGCCCTACTGCAAAATAAGCGTAATTGGTGCAGTGTATAATAACACCAACGATTAAACTACAAAGATGTAGAAAATTCTTAACAAACTTTTTGATTAATTTGTATTTATTTTGACTTGATGTTATCTTATTTGGAATAACCTAGAGGCAAATAAATACAGAATTAGGTATATAACTATATGCAACTATATACTGTTGCAAATATTTTAGAAAAAGGAAATGTGTGGAATATTTTTTTATTAAGAATTTCAGGCATTAGGTTTTTAATATTTTTTTCTGAAATTTAAACTATCTTTTATATAAAACAAAATGTAATTATCATATTTTTATTATTTATTGAACTTATTAATAAATATAACAAAATGTTTTAAATATTTAATTAAATAAGAAAAGCAAACTTTAGTTAACCAATAAATATCAACTTTACCCGTCCTGTAATAAATGTTTTTTAACTCTCTCTCTCTCTTGATTGTTTATTTTTTGTCTTATGAGCTTTGCGTATGTATAAATAAAGGCTTATAACTTTTATGATATTCGACCAGTGGTCACCAAGCCTAAAACTGCGATTGTGTTGGTGAGCAAGCTACCCATCAAACACACAGCAATCTGTTTGAATTATAAATTTTATTAATTAATTTTAATTTTTTTTATTAATTTTATTCAGAAATCTATGATATAATTTTTCTCTAGAGCACTATTTATCGCTTTGAGGCTTTTTAAGTTTTGATTAAATATTAAACCCGTAAAAAAGCATCAGCTGCATGTTAAGTCGTCGCTTCCTCATCAAAGAATAAATAAGACAGCATAAGAATATATGTCAGGTTGCCTCTGCACAATTGTACTGTGAAATAGTTATCATTGCATTAAACCTATTTTACTAAGATATATACTATGCTCTTCCCTTAAATAGTATAATCATGTACCAATTAGAGTAAATCAAACTGAACTGTCTTATCTTTGCATTATAATTAAATAATACATATTTTTTATTTCAATTTATATATTTTTTAGATAAGACTTCTTTGTTTCGGTTTTCAATTACTTAGTATAATTGTATTTTCATGGTTTCCTTAAACTTTCAGCAGAATAAATTTATATTTACTGGAATAAATCATCCATGGAAAGCCAGAATCACAATAAAGGGAAAAAAAACTTTTCATTATTTAGCACAATTTTCTACGTGATTTAACAATCAAATTTAAAAATAACAATACAAGTTCTTAGAAGGAATAAATGATTTGATTTATGTTTTTCTATTGTATTTCAGAGAAATGAGAAGAAGGTTTTGGTTTATTTCTGTTTTTGATTAGTATGTCTTTTTTAGGAATTTTTGGAAGTTCATTTTATGTTTTCTTTTAAAAGGTAACATGTTTGACAAAATCAAGATTATTCAAACTTGACTGTTTGAAAGTTAACTAACTACTAAAATTTTGTAAAGCATTTAGGTTTTATAGGTGTTTTTTATATTAATATTATTATATATCACTAAGCTATAAAAAATTCCATCAGGTGTCCAGTTTATTCCACTGCTAGAACATTTTTGTTTAAATTTATATACTCTTCACTATTGAAAGCAAGAATATGAATAAGTTTGTCAATTCATTAGTAACTACTACTATTAATTTCGTTTTTAACCACATAAAATATT
Organism: Paykullia maculata; assembly: GCA_003055125.1. Lineage (NCBI taxonomy): Eukaryota > Metazoa > Arthropoda > Insecta > Diptera > Rhinophoridae > Paykullia > Paykullia maculata. Next base: position 2,790 of record NDXZ01138739.1, on the reverse strand, counting down.
TTTTTCATATTCTTATAGATTTACCCTAATATTCATAAATAATTTTTAAATTTATCAAGAGGTTGTAGAACAAATTTTTTATAAAAATTTATTTTTATAAACCTTTGATAGTTTCAAAAATTTAATATGGATATAAGAGTTATATTAAAAAAATACTTAGTAACTTTTATATTCTTTAAAGATAACAATTTTATGCTTCGATTCGTGTCAAGAAATATTTTTATATTTTTCCTAATATCAGAAATTCACACAATAATAATATCTTCATATTATCATTTACATTCACTAAAAGGCAGAATTTATTTTAAAAATACACTATTGAATGCATGACATAATAATTTTTTTTAATGATTTATTTACCCAGTATTAATATTTATTCCAATGATATTCCTTTTTAGTATACGATAATAAAAAAATTATCATTATTTTTATATATTTTTAATACAATATTTATAGTTTCACACTTGTGCGTTTTTAAAATGTAATGACTTTTATTAATTTTAGCACTTAAATAATTTGTTTGCTTTGCACTTTTTCTATTTCAATTCGGAATATTAAATATTTTTGTAAATATATAATAATAAATAAATAAATAATTTAAAAACTATTGATTACGTATGAGTAATTTATGCAAATTAAATATAACTCATACTAACACATTTAGTTAAATACTTCATATATTGCAAATTTCACAATTAAAACTTTTTTGTATGTATTTATCAATAATTTATATAATTTTATCCATTTATTGTTTAAAATAACCATTAATCAACTCAGGCGTTTAATTGTATATGTAATATAAAAAACTATGTAAGAATTATTTTTAGCAAATTTATGCTTATTTTGCATTTTAATTAAATTAATTTTTTTTTTATCTTTCTTTTGTAGCCATTATCATTAATCTTTTTTAAGCCTCTTTATACTCAATTTTTATTTTTCAGCTGTTTTTGAACTCCACTAAAGTATTCGAAATATTGTATGACCGCACGTCAACGTTTAACTAACTTGTTTATACCAAACTCCGGCGTTTTTATACTGTTACCCAAAGTATACAAAAAAAGCTTTATTTTATCCATAAAGCTTTTAAAATCAAACTTTTGTGAGAGCAATTGAGAATGTGGATAATTTTGTTAAAGAATTTACCGGCTTTATGTTTATTTACATTAAATACAACACGTGTTGGTGTAAAAAAAAGAAGAAGAGAATTTGTTTTTCTTTTAATAGCGGCTTGTGTGAGTCGAAAGGTTTAGTCTATACGTATGTTTGCATACACAATTTACATTGTACTTATGTGGGCCAACAAAAATAACAAGATGCGGAAGCAGATATGCATCTATAGTATGTGTATTTACATATACATATAAATACCAAGCACGTGCTTGAGAACATAAAAATAACAACAAACTAAAGCGTAAAAACAAAAACATATATATAAGTGTACAAAAATGCAATATGTTACTGCTTTAATATTATTATATACACTTATTAAATATAAACACTTGAATGTGCTCGTATGTTGTATAAAGAAGAAATAACGAAAGCTTTTATTATATTACAGTATATTAAAATAAAATAACACCACAATGCCTTTAGTATCACCAGATGTAAGAGATATCGTTTATAAAAGTGCAACATCTAAAAATATAAACCTTAAAACCTTGTTGGATTATCTTCTAGAATCAAGGTAAAACTTTCGAGCTAAATTAATTGACTCAGTTAAAATAATTATTTAAAAAAAAAATATTATAACAAATTTTCTGTTTAATTTTATTTTTATCTTATAATTAAAAATTACCAAACTGAGCGGTATTAGATTTTGCTGTGGCGTTTTCTACTGCTTGTTTTCAACACCTACACTCAAATACCCCTACATCCCCGAATATCTCTCATCAAAGAACCTTTGCAATAAAGGCCTTTTAATTACCTAATTCAAATAAAAAACCATTGTTATTTTCTAATTTATACACTGAAATATTAATCAATAATTCATTGTGGCTTCGAAAACCTTTCAACATAATTCTATTGTTTTAATTTTAAAAGAAATCTTTAATTTTCGTTTCTGTTTGCAGAATTTTAAAATTTCGAAAAAAATTTCTTTTTACGATTTTATTCTGGCTCAAACACGTTATTAAATTATAATAATAAAATTTAATTAATTTGAATTTTTTTTAATAAATGTTTTTATTATAACGAACTTATTTGTTTTAAAGACAATTAATTTCAGTTTTATTCTGGCTCAAGTTCATTTTTAAATTTTCAAAGAAATTTAATGATCACAAATAAAAAATTCAATTTCTTTGAAAATTTAAAAAATAAACATGAGCCAGAATAAAACTGAAATAAAATTTAATTTTTAAATAGTTTTCCTTTATACTCACAATTTAAAAATTTATTAAAGTTACAAAAAAAAAAATGTGGGTTTTAAAAGATCAGTGAAAAGGTTTTTGAAAAAAATTTTATATTATGTAGTTTGTGGTTCTTTGGTAATTTTTTTAATCTAAACGTTATATTTTTTCTTTTTTTTAAATAATTTTTTTGTAAAATTAAAATTTTTTTTTTTTAATTTTGATCTGAGTAAATAAATTTTGTGTTGGTCAAAAATTTTATTAAATAAATAAAGATTTCTAAACCTCAAAATTATAAAAAGTAATATACTGGTATTTGTGATACTTTTAGAAAATGACTTTCATTTATCTTAACCTATGTATGTACATCAATGAACCTTCCTTTGAAAGGTTGACTGGGAAAGGGGAAACATATTTGCCAATAACTCTCCTAAAGTAATCATAA
>NDXZ01138735.1:0-10818 GCA_003055125.1 Paykullia maculata | reverse complement strand
CTCATCGGTATTATCTTTTAAGATGAGAAAAACTACATATTTTGTTTATAATATATACATATGTACATACATATATGTACATATAAAATAACATTTTAGGTAGTAAATACATAAAGATGTTTATTTCTAATTGGTTTTAGGCATTTTTCCTAATGTTTTTATAAGGACGTTTGTTTACATTAAAATAAAGGTTTATTTACATAAAAAAGATTTGAAACAAAAATATTTTTTTCTTTTTCTAGTTTATTTAAAAAGCCAATTTAGCCTTTTTTCTTTCTTCTTTTTTTTTTGGCAATATTGATCGTTATCATACATTTATTTAGTGTATCCCAAAGAATAAAGCAATTATTTTCTCTAAGCTGTGTGAAGGTTATCTGACTTACAATATACAAAATTAATTTCAAAACTCCTAAATAAGTTTAAAAAAAAAAATTAAAGGGAGCAAAAATTACTTGATTTTGATTGCTTTTTTCTTTGCATACTGAGTCGCAGATAATAAATGACAATGCTCATTGTACAGGACCTTTAAAATGCATGTTTTAACTCTTATCCTGTATTCATGGGTCAAAATGGCCCAAACCGTTTTTAAATTTAATTATTTTTACACATATCCAATGAAATTCTTTGAAAATCCTGTACAATTATTTATTTAGCAAATACTAATCAAATATAGAGAATAGAGCTACTAGCCCTTTTTGGAAGGTCTGTGCAAAAAAAATGACGCATATGGTATATGTGGGTCAAAAGTGCCCAATGCAATCAGGCCAATGTTAAAAGAATAAAAACTGCATAATAAAAAAATTTTGGTTTTGATAACAGGACTATAAACAGCAAAAAAAATTAAAAACAAAAAAAAAGAATTGTTATTATATCAACTTATTTTGAAATGATTCAATTTTTGAATTATTTCAAGTTATTTTGAAATATTTAAACCTGAAGTGGTTAAAGCTCTGCTTATACAATCTGATTTGGAGGAAAAAACTCCAAATGATACATCAAGTGAAGATAAAGAAAATATTATTTCGGAAGAAGATTGTTGCTGAAGATTGAGCAGAATCAGCAGTATTCACTTCCAGAAGGTAAATATATATGATCAGAAACACAAGCAATAAAAGAAATTAAAAAGATGTGCGAGGCAGAACATTATGACTCATGCTTCTAACCCCACGCCTTATATTACTTCTATAACAGACAGCAAAAAGTCATCCTTAATGCTGTTTATACCAGATGAAGTCATAAAAATAGTTATTGATATGACAAATCTTCAGGGTAAGAAATTTTAATTTTTTGCATATCGTTGAAAATTTACATTTTTCAAAAAAATTTTCGGGTTGTAATAAATTTATTTGTAATAATCGTTCTGAAATGCGTATTCCATACCATGAGTGTATTAACACATAATAAAAAATAAAAATATATGAATCTTTCATATTGGGCAAAATTGACCCACTAATGTCAAATTCGTTTTATTTTTTAAGTACAGGATAAGGGTTAAATGAAAACAAAATTGACATATCATTTTTGTAAAATTTATGTATGTATATAGTACATGTGAATATATTAATTTTTACCTCTTTTTCTTAAATATAGGTACGTTAAAACACTTCTAAACTTTGATAATTATAGTATACAGTGCGAGCTCGATTTGTGCAACCACTAATTATCGCAAAACCCCGATTGCCGCAAAAGGTCATATTTTTACAATACAGGGTTTATAAGTGCAATTTTTTCTGTTTTATTTTATTCAAAACAATTTACTCACTGAATTTATTTGTTTAAAAACGAAGTTTAAACAAGGACTTAAAGTATCACCAAACAACCCATCTTGAAAACATTTTCCCCACCTTTTTCGCGCTTAGAAAATTACTATACATAATCTCTAAAATATGAAGATTTTTTTTTATTTTACTTTTTAATAACATATAAAGTTTATATTTTATAATTTTATAAATTAAGTGAATTTTAGTTAAATACTGGAGTATTTTTATATAAAATTTTCAGTGGTCGGTTATTGCAACTTTAAAATTGAGCTCGTACTAAAGATGCAAAATCATTGATAAGGATGTCTGTTACTCCTCTGCTTCCACAAAGCATTTTTAAAGGTTTTTGTTGCCGTATTTTTCCTGATCTATATATGTGTTTTGCCTATTTCTGGTTTTCTTAATCTTTGCTTTTTCAGCAAAGTAGGTGATTAGTCTACTCTAGCCTGTCCCAGGATGATAGGGCTGGCATTGTCTCGCAATAGCACTGATAAAATTACAATACTTTGACTAATACTCGCAAATCTAAAATTAAATTTGAAACCTAAATAATTTGTTAAAATTTTACATAGTTGGAACATAATATGAACTGAAACCTATATTTACTAAATCGGTTACCAAAAATGATTTGTTATTCTCCTTAGTTTTATTCAAATTTAACTGTGATACTCTAAAATTCTTAAAATAAGTGTTGAATTATATATGTAGTTTTATGTTTAACTTAAATATTCTACTTAAACATAATGTAATTAGAATTTCCTAATCAACTTATTTGTAAAATATGATTTTTTAGTTTTATAATTTTCATTTGCCTTTTACTTTTAATCAAAACTTTGTACAATAAACATTATAATAAAATAAATACAGCTCGTATAATTTAACAATAAGCTAAAATTTTTAACAAAAAAATGTATGTATTTGATTAATCAAATATATAAAAGTCTACACGTTTCTAAATCATACTAAAAAAAATTTATATGTTCACAGTGATTGGCGACTTTCTGCCAAATTAACGATTATTTTCTGGTTTTATAATTTGTTCTCGTTAATCTTTTAAAAATTTAAAAATTGTCATATGTTCACATAGTTTGATATAATTGTCATTATTACGTTTAAAGAATCAATTTATTTTTTCCTTATTTTGTTTTAATTCGCTCTCGCTAAATAATTTAATAATCTATTTTATCAAAACCTAACAGACGAATTTCTTTATTACCAAATTTTCTAAACCATTTAAAATAAAGCAAACATTTTTTTTAATTTACTATTTGATGAAACTTTCTACTTGATTATACAGAGTTAATAACATAAATTAGCTAAAAAAGTTAAAAAAATAACCAAAAATTATTTTTAAATTAAATACAAGAAGTACATTGAATTTATTAGTTGTGCATTGAAACTAATAATTTACAAGTTTATCAGGTACTTTATTAAAACTTTTTTTTCGTTAAAAGCCAGCTACTAAAGTTTCGTGAGAAAAGTATACGGACAAGAAAAGAGTTAAAAAACATTATACTTGTATACCTACTTACACATAGACAACCTAAACAGACACTCACCTACTTACACATACATACATCTACGGATACACCTTTTCAAAGAAGGAAATTAAAAATATTTCATTTTTTTCTAAGGCAACAACAAACTTTTAGTTAAATAGTTCTTGATAAAAATTTTTGTTAAAAAACAATGATTTTAAATTATCAAATACCTCTTTTAAAGAAAAAACTAAATTTTTTTTTCCTTTTTCGCACAAGAAAGAAGCAACAATGTCCGTTTGCCACATTTAATTATTGCTCTTGGTTTAGTTTGTTTGCATGTGTTAAAAAGAAAATATTTTGTTTGGAAGTACAAGAGCAATGCAAAAGCACATTTAATGAGTTACGTACTTGCACTTGCTTTTATACATCTCATAAAACATTGTTAACATTTAAGCTCAAATCGCACAGTAAGAACCCCAAGGTACCAACTGGTTTCTAATTTAAAAAAAAAAGATTTCTTATTTTTATTCATAGTTAAATAAGGGAATCAAGAGGCTTCAAATCGCTTGTTAAAAGAAGAATTTGTTTAAATATTGCGTGATGTTAACATTAATTTTAAATATACTAGAACATATATAAATATATATAAAATAGTAACGTGACTGATTGGCTGATTGATTCATCATCTCACAGCCCAAATGCATTAAGCTAGAAACATGCACTTCGGACTATGGGTTCCTCTCCTGTTGTATAGATCCATTAAGAAGGGATTATCGGAAATTCAAATATTTAGGGGGTAAAAAAGGGAAAAATCGGCTACCTTATATCTGCTTAACTAAACAGAATACAAAAATAAATTAAAAAAGCATTGTATTTTACTCCAAAATTAAGTAGATAGGTGTCTGGTACTTTTTTCAAACTTGGGTGCCTGTGGTGAGAACGGTTAAAAATTATATTTTGGTACTTTTTTTGGGCCCTTATAACTACTATAGCAATAGACATAGAGACATAATATAAACTACGCTCGTCATTTCACTTCACTCTAAAAATAAAGAAAACGTATTCGGTACTTTTTGGAAATTCAAACGTAAACGGATGAAACTGGGGAAAACGGGATAAGAGTTTATTAGTAAAAAACTGATCCGATGGAAATTTACGTGGTAGAAAAAGGGGAAACTTTGAGTAACTAATTTGGAGTAGCGAAGCAAACCGGGTCCATGCTAGTAAATACATACAAATAAAAAATATATATTTTTATATAATACGATACGGCCATATCTATAACGAAAAATTAGAAAGCAAGCCAATTAGGCTAAGCAGATAGTTGGAAAAAAATTTTTATTTATAAAGAATTTCTAGCTGCCAATAATAAGAGTTTGATTTTAAGTTTACATGAGTTTAGCAGAATGGATAAAAAATACATTTAAAATGACACTTATGCTAACTCCATGCTAAATTGTTGTTATAATTACGGCTGTATATGTTTTTTATTATTTCTATAATTACAGGAATTATTGTTTGGGTGATTTTACATGTCAATTCATTTATAATTACCACAATATACAGCCCCTTGAAGAATTTTTTTTTAAACGTTGTACTTTTATATACACGCAAAGAAAAAACATGGTTGTGGTGATCATAATCGAAGGGCATCATGCTATGATTGGATTATATGATTGTAGCTAAACTATGCTATGATCGGTTTTAATCATAACAAGTTTAATTGAAAAGCTTTTCTATAACCATATTATGACCATATATTATCATAACTGTTACTTTCCATGATCAGCATATGATTCCACCCAACCATAGTATAGTTCCGTATGATCATAATATGACTACACCGAATCATAATATGACTCCCCCTTATCATAATATGATCCCACAAACTTTAAATTTATTTCCTATAACCATAATATGATTCCACTCAATCATAATATGATTCCACCCAACCATAGTATAATCCCGTATGATCTGATATTTATCACCACATTTACATTATTTTATTACTTTTTATATTGATTTTACTACCTACCCCTTTAATTGTAATGTTTTCTTTCACTTTATTCTTTGTTTTTATATTTTTTAATACTAATTATTATTCTTTTTTTTTTTTAAAAAACTCTTGACATTTTATATAAAAATTTTTCACTAAATTGAAAGCTCTTAGAAGAAGAAGAACAACCGAAAACAAACAATTGTTAAAGTTTATCATACTTCGATTGCCTTGCAACTACACTGTTGTTGCACATACCATTTTATGATTATTTATAACTTTAAATATAATAATATTTTTGCGAACAAATCGTGATTTGTTTGTCACAAAAGCTTTTTTAATCATATTATTTTTCTGGACAATCATGTCAAAGCTTTTAGAAGTGATAACCATTTAATGATAAAATATAAAACAAATACTTGATTATCGTTTACTATAATTTGTTTGCGGTAAAAAGATTTTTCGTAGAGAAAATACAATGGTTGTCGTGATCATGTTGCAACCATGTTTTTTGTTTGCGTGTATATAATTATGTCGATTGAGCAATTTTTGTCTGCCCGCATGAGAGTTAAATTCTACTTTTTAAAGCTATGATACTATTTGAGCACGTATGTAATAACATTATATCAGAATTTTTAGAGAAACTAGCCAAATCGGTCCAAAAATTACTGAGATAAGCTACGACAGCATCTTTTTCTTTACCCTAAAATAATAAGTTTTTATATCTTCAAACTTTGTGTTGGACACTTTTATGCCACACAAAGTAAATAATATATGTTGCGAAACACTTAAAATGATATATTTAAGAAACTGTAAATCCTTTTGGGTTATCCGGGTTATTAGAGAATATAACCGGTTCTATAAATTTTTCTTTGTTGCTTTTCTTAAATGAAGTTCTTTTATAATGTCGTTACGTACAATTCCCAAAAGCATACTTTAAATGGAAATGATATCTTAACATTTGTATATAAATTTTTTTCTTTACTTTTAAGGAAAGATAAATTTAAAATTTATGGAAATAAAAATTTTACAAGCTAAAAATCACTGTATTCAAGTATTTTATGCAAAATAAACTCTGGTTCACTTTCTCTTCTGTGTTTTTACAATCATTGTCAGGTATTGTCTCACAAAAAATGTAATTTTCCTTTAAATCATTTAAAAGTATTTTTTTATGTACTTTGCAACCCTTCAATATGTTTGCATGAGTAATACCTTAAACAAAGCGGATTCGTTGGGCATACACAGACAGCAAGACAAAAATAGTGTAAGGATCTCAACACTATATAAACTAAACTTTGTTTCATAAAACTAACAAACGAACAAACAAAAAACAGTTAACGAGGGACTGTAGATAATTGCTGGTAGAACAGTCTAAGATTTATTGATAAGAATACAACTATGGTTTTTGTTTTAAATTTTAAGGTTCATTTTATGAAATAAAATTACAATAGAAAAGCTTTGCCACTTTATTAAGAAAGAAATTTTGCTTACAAAAGTACAATTTTATACCAAATCAGCAAAATCAAAAATCCTGAAAAAATTTAAACATAATTAATAAAGCAATTTGTAATAGTTTTAAATATTTTAAAGGAGCAAATTAAATTCTAAATACAATATTAAGAAAGATAAAATTATTGCAGTTTATTTTTAATACTTTTTTATTTTGGTATATCTGCACATAAGTACATACATATTTGGCAATCACATAGCCCTCGCACTAAAAATATTTTTTTTTCTTACAAATATTATCAGAAACGAAGAAAACAAAATACAGAAACGCAATCATAAAAAGAAACTGAAACAGTAACTTACACATACATTCATATTTGAATAGAAAACATGTGCTAAACTTGCATTTCCGGTTGATACGTGTATACATCCGATATCCCGTAAGACATAAAAAACATATGCATGTATATATGTATATATGCATATGAATGCAAGTTGAAACACATATTCCTAAGTGTGTTTGTATAAATTCATGGATGTACAACACAAAGCATAACAATCATCATTGTACCACCTAGAACATATGCCATTGTCAGGACACTCATGTTATATATACATAAGCATGTCCATGAACATGTACGTACAAGTACACACGCATAGAATTCTTTTTACATATACAATTGTTTTAAAAGAAACGGATGATAAAATGAATGAAAACAAAAAAAAAAAACTTTAGGTTAAAAATTTTTCTTTAACTTTCTAAACATTGGCTTTTTTCAGTAGTTTTTCCAATACACAAGTAGTTTTTTATTTTTTATTTTTTGTTTGTTTTGTTGTTTTAACTGCTGCAAAGTCCCATGGCTACTATTATCAATATACGATTCTCAAAAATTACAAAAGTACTAACACACCTACAAGTGTTTGTCTGTACTTATTTAGTGTTTTCAAAAAAAAAAAGTTTTTTCTTTCTTAGTTTATTTCAATGTTCAAAAGAAAAGAATAACAAAAAAAAAGTCAAACAGTAACAAAAGATAAATATATCTTTTTTGTTGTTTTTTTAAGAATAAAACAACAAGTAAATAAGAAAGAAATCTAAATGTAAATACTACTACTGAATAGTGCCGAAGAAGTGGGAAAAGTTTCGGTATAAATATTTAACAACTCGAATTGTTTTATAAAAAATCAATGTTTTTTTACGTTTTTAATTCACTTCTATTTTTGAGGAAATTGACTTGAAAATTCTATAAGGCATTTTATACGCAGATTTATTTATATTTTTGAATTAAAGCTTTCAACACAAATATTCCTGAAAGGTTTTTAATACATTTCATAACCTACCGGTAAGATTACAAATGTAAATACTTTTTTTTTAAAATTGCCTTCCAAATTATTCTACTTTTTTTTATTTTAATTGATGTTTAATATTTAGAATTAAAAAAACAGGCTAATAGAAATAACATAAAGAAAAATAGTTTAAACTATCCCACTGTACCACCACTGTTACATCAAAAGACAAAGTACAAGTTTACTTTAAAGTACTTGCCAACAATGCGTATGCATAAGCAATGACCATGATGCTGATTTGTTCCTTTAGTTGGCTTAAGCTTTGTCTTTGCTTTGCTCTGCTTTGGCTTAGGCAAACTCTTCGGTATCTTTATGCTTCAAACACAGTATGAATTTTGGTCGTAATACAATAAGAAAATAAATTTTCCACAAAGGACAACTTACATACAGATTTCGTAAGAATGCTGCAGAGTGCTTACTACAAATTAAAATTATTTAAGGATTTTTAGGTGTGTACTAATGTGTGTGCTTTTCGATAGTTTTCTACAAAGGATAATCTTGCATTAACAGGATATGTCTTTTAAAAAAGAAATACCACTGAGACTATAATTGGAAATCTGTTTGCATTGTTATTAATTTTTAATTGAAGCCTATTGGGTAACGAATAAGGAAAGTAGTTTCTTAAAAACAATTAGGATTCATCTTTACACATAGGAAATTATGGGAAAAACTTATTTTTACTGCTGAACACTAAAAAAATGGAAAGTAAAGATTGAGCTACTCTAATGGGACTACTCTAAAGGTACCTTGCTAAAAAACTGCTTTTTATGAGCAGCTTCAGAAAGATCTTTTCACTAAATTCAGAGAAATTGCAACAATTATTTAGTGCGTTTTAGTACTGACTATGAACATTTTCTTTATACTCGTACATTGTCATACGAAAAAGATTATTTTAATATGGGACAATTGGCCTTTTAGGTACGAAAAGTAGGATAAATAAATACAATTTTTTTTGCACACACACATTTGAACTTATCATAAAATATTAAAATAAATGATTATTTTGGATTATTAAAAGAAAGCTTCCTGCAGTCCAACCGTTTTTTGGAATTCAATTTTGTTCGGTTATATATACCGACATGTAGATCGATCTTTAACTGTATCTGTGTATTAGTTTAAATGAAATTTTTTGCTGGCTTATATGATTCCCAAACTAACTCCGCCTGGTGTTAGACAGCCAGTCTCAAGCCCGGAAAAAGAAGGCGGGTTACGAGCAACGGGGCAACCCTATCCTGAGTCAAACAAACGCGTTCCTCCAGCTTCATCGGCGGTTGTTTGCAGGCCATATAAGCCGAAGCACAAAAACCCATTACCAACGAAACGATATCGCTAGAAGCTCCTTCTCTGGAGTAACACCTTACTGTGTTATGTAAATAAAAAAAAAATAATTCATAGACTTGGATGTGGTATTTGTTATTATTATTATCGAAGGCCCAAAGTACCACGACCTTTAGAAACTTTTCTGCAGCATGTGGCATTTAAAAAAAGATTGGTATTGTATACCAGCAACATCGGTTTATAAAAGTCTGAAATACGCTCTGAACCTTTTCCAATTTTTTCTGATAAAAAAAAAAAATTTTTATGTACAAAATATGATTTATAATTAAGTCGCAGCAAGTTTTGCATTAGTCTGTAAAAAATCGGCAAAGATATAAGAAAAAATAATTTAAAGAAAGGATTTCGGTATGCTGTTTCCAGTCATAGAACAAGGTTTTTATGACCGACAGTCGGCCGGCTACGGTTTATGTATCTCCAGAGTTTTAGCAGGAAGCAGTTAAGAAACATCGTGGTTGCGATCAATGGTCATTGCCATTTTGGCAGTTACGCAAAAAAATGGTACTATCTTTCAACGACTTCTGCAACTACTGTCTGCTACTGTTATTAACCAGATGTTGCAACTATCATCTCTCTAGTCGCTCACCTTTTCTCTCTCCTTCATTCTCTTAACATGTACCACAAAGGGACCGAATATAGCGGACCAAAGTAAGCTGCACCTGTCTGCCTATTCTACCATAACCTATTTATTTGTTCTTAAACGTTTAAAATAAAATCAAACCTTTTTTAGGTCGAAAATAGCTGACAGATTTAGTTCAGAAATGAGTGTTTAATATAAGCCTTTCTAATTCTTTTTTCAGGAATATGGATCAAATGGATCCGGCAAAGTTATATGCAAAAAATATGATATATCTCTTTTGCTGTTAAATGTTTTAGAAAACCTTTGCTGATCATTAGTTTGTTAACCGGTGTATAAGCTTTGTAATTTAAAGTAACCCTGAACATTTTCTATATGTTAAAATGTGAACAACTACAACTTAAAATATGCAACAATAACAAGTTTTCTCCGACTTTTGTACACATTGAGCAAATTATAAAAACTTTTGAAGGCATACTTACAAGTCCTTCATTAGAACAAAAACTCTAAAAAGTTCAATATCAGTACGTGATGCAATATTTTTTTGTAAACAAAAAAATATTTTTTACTTTTGTTTAACAAAATTATAAACTTTACAGTTTGAATGTAGCCTTCAAAAATAAGAGCCTTTTGTAGTTTTTTAAATTACAACATACAAAATAATCCATATGTATATATGTATGTATATGTTCTAATAATTTTTATACTAGCGTTGTTTTTAACTTATAAATTATTTGTAAAAAAAATGACTATTTGGAATATTGTAATTTTTATTTGATTTTATGTAAATCTGTTTAAAATTAAACTTTACATGTTTAACAATAATGTAAGTGCTTAAACTATACTGGTTCTCCTATTATTACATTTTAAAAAAGT
>NDXZ01138730.1:0-34777 GCA_003055125.1 Paykullia maculata | reverse complement strand
TATTTTAGCGATCACACATGAAAACTTTTGAACCCTGTAAATTACATACATATGTATGTATGTATGTATGTGCAAACATATCAATTAAAATAATAAATTCTAAAAATGCAAAATAAACTTGAAATAAATAATTATTAAATAACACTAAATGTGTATGCAAACAGAGCTTTTGTTTAATTTGAAATTAAAAAAAAAAACATTGCGCTTTCACACAGCTAAGTTTTGCCAAAAACAGCTGATATTAGATAATCTGTCAAAAAAAAAATCCGACCTATTTGAAATTTTGTTATTAAACATATTTTACACACAAGCATTAATTTATTAATAATTTAATAGTGTCTATCTGTTCTAGAAAAGAAAATTGAAAAAATGTCTTTCTTTCAATTTCTGCTTTGAAAATTACGACTATCTTTGTATTTATAACCAAAAAACAAATGAGAATAGAGAACATACGTTTGCTGGCGTTATCAAAAACAGTATATCAAAACATTTTATGGAATAACATAATTTTCAAAAAATTTATTTAAAAGTTATTAGCATCGAGTTAAAAACATTTGCAAATGTAAGTGCTTTAAAGGGATTTCAAACTGTAAAAACTAAATTGGTAATGTTGTTGATTGCAATGTTTGGCCTTAGGCAATTTGAAAATAGCTTATCGGTTGTAAAGCTGTGGACTTTTTTTAAAATAGAAATTTTCGTGAAAATAATTCTCCATAAAAACACAAAATTTTCAAATACCTAAAATAAAAACTGAAAATCTTGGGAATAACTACTTGCAACGGTCCTAATGAAAAAGAGTTTGGCAGCACCCATTGTTAAATAAATTTTTATAGACACATAGATGGCGATGCAAACATTAGGTATATATCTGCCACGTATAATTTGTCAAAGTTTGTCAATACAACAATTCATTCTTTCTGTTCATTCGTGTTAAATTAATTGCAAGGAAAGTGGGTGCGTAGAAAATATATTCTCGATAAAACAAGTAAATAAAATAAATATAATTTTCTTTAATTTAAAAAATGAATACACATTTTTTAAAGACTTATAAAAGTTAACAGCTTTAAATTAAAAAAAAAACGTCAGAATCAAAATAAAAAGTGATTGTTAATACGGAAATGTGTCGAGAGAAATCTGCCTTAATTTAAATTTGTTTAAACGATAAAGTATAGCTTAATGTAATTAAATGTGCATAAAAAAATGTTTTTTTTTTATTTATTGGCTTATAGTTAGTTAAGATTTGTGGAAAATTAAAGAAAAGTATAAAACATTAATTTAAATAGAATTGATCTGTGACGTATGCCACGAGTGCAAGCTTAACGGCAAAAAAGTATATGACGTTGATTTGTCAAGACTTTATTTCTACCTTCTTACCATGATTTTTTTGTGCTTTTGTTTTATTCACATTAATATCTAATTTTGTTCTAATTTTCATAATTTACAGTTAAATTACCGTAACAAACCCGCCATGGATAAAGTTGTCAAATTTTGTGAACCTGGTCGCGTTTTCGCCAAGGACTCGATACGTTTGGTGAAACGGTGCACCAAGCCCGATCGCAAAGAATTTCAAAAGATTGCCATTGCCACCGCTATTGGATTTTGCATTATGGGCTTCATTGGTTTCTTCGTCAAACTGATTCATATTCCCATCAATAACATTATTGTGGGTTCATAAATTTCAAATGGATCCTTTGTATACCTCAAAGCTGTATCAGCTTTTGTTTGTATCATCATCGTCTACTTCTTCTTTATGTGTGTTAATATTTTTTAAGTTCTAGATCCACAAACAAAATGTAAGAAAATTTATGAATGTTTGTTTCCATTTAAAACAAGAACAACAACAACAAAATGCACATTTTGTTTTTAGTAAATTTTCCTAGACTTAAGTGATTATTTTTTGCGAACTTTTTTGGCATAACATATTACGGTCATCAGTTAATGGGAGTTTACGACTTTTTCCATTCTTTTAATTCATGTTTTATCTATTAAAATAATAAAATTCTAAAAAAAACATTAAACATAAAATATATTTTTATTTTTAAATATGGGCTACTTAAGGTAAAATCTATGAATATGTTAATGTTTTGGAGCAAATTTGGAAGGTATTTCCAGATTGTGAAAAGGGCCTTAGGTAAGTTAACAATATGCTCGATTTATCATTAAATGTGCTAGAATGGCAATACTGATGATAAATGATAGTCCGGCCAGTTCTCCACGTTAGTTCTGATGTAGGTAGAATGGCTGTTGTATAACAAAAGTAGTTAATAACAATAACAGGCTCTTAATATTTATGTAATAAATAACATAGTAACTCTCATGCAAATTAAAAACCATAACTAGGATTATAAGTATGTTCCGAATTTTTCATTACAAAAAATTTCTTCGCGTCAGATTTCATCTTCCAAAACCGAAATTTCAAGATTTCTGCCATAACATTTCTTACGTTATGCCATGCCACTTTTAACTATGCGCATTGATAATAATATAACACAAATTTTGGTGATTTTGGAAAAAGGATAGCCTATTGTTTCTTTTGAGATAAACATTTCGGTTTCAAATTTCACAACAAATCACTCCAGTCGTTTTAGTTTAGTTCCACCTCGTTTTTATATGTACTTATGTACATATGTATGAATACAAAATTTAAATAAAGCGGAATATAAAGAAGCGGTCCTTTGCAAATCAAAAATAAAACTGTCACAAAGAAAAACAAATATTAACTTAGCGATTGCCTGTCACAGATTGTTTTTATATGTGCTGAGTCTAAATTAATCCTTTATATTTGTTTCTAAGTTAATTTAAGGCAATCCTAGATGCAATTTTTTTTTTATTAAAAATCGTTTTCTGAAAATAAATCACGTATGTGATGGATTTAGATTTCGACTCAAAAACGAACTAAAATCGATAAAAGGTGTGATGGGTTTTTTTTATTCATTTTCAATTTTTTTTTTTAATCCATACATAAAAAATAAAACTAAAAATAAGTTATTTTAATTGATATCACCTTATAATAATCTCACTATGGTTTAGATTTTTTGTTTATTAGCGGAGATGTGTTTTTTTTAACAGAATGACATGGAAATGAACTAAAAGTGGAATTTGAAATCTATCGAATTACATCACAGGTTATTCGATTTCAAGACTCGATTTACTTTTGAAACCGATCGAAATTCATCACATACGTGAATATGTTTTCTTTTGCTCTCATACGCCTATAATTGTATGTACATATGTATGTACATGCATATGTATAATAATATTGTAATAAAAATCAAAATATGTTAAATTTTTCTACAAAACATTTTAAAATATTTATTCGATTTGGTGTAACTTATTAGGTTTTTACACTAAATTCTTTAAACAATTTTAAAAATTTTATTTTAATCTGTTTTTGTAGATTTAAAAGTATTTTACCTTCTTAAACTTTATAATTATCAATAAAATTGTATAATAAACAATATATTTTGTTTATAAGCCCTATGCACTAATATAGAATTTATGTTTGTGATGCAACACATTCTTAAATTATGGTATACATTTGTGTGTGTGTGTGTGTGCTTTATATGTAGTTTGTTTGTTAAAAAAGAGCACCAGCTCTTGTTACATTCGATATGTATTAGATATTAATAATAAAAAACGAAAAAATAAAATCAGAAATTTACAATTCTTCAAAGAAAGCCACACGAGCTTTAGTTGAGCCGGATTTTAACTTTTTCAAAGTTGAATATTTTGTTTCTCCGGCTTTTAGTTGGGCCTCACTTAATATATCTAGATTTGTTTGATTTTCTTCAATTTTCAACAGTTCAATTTCAGATCTTAACGTTTGTAGTTGGTTTTGCACCTGTTTGTGCTTTTTCAAATATTCTAGGCGACTTCGTTCAATTTCGTTTGTGATTTGTTCCATTTCGCTGTCGGTCAAAATGAATTCTTTAGTTTCGAAATCATCATTCTCCGAATCATCGTCCGCAACTTCATTTACAACTACTCCTCCTACACTGCCTGCTTGATTCAGGTTGTTCAAAACTTTTGTGGTTAATTCAACACCGCCAGTTGATTCATTAATATCGGCAGTAGAATTGCTGTTTGTCAAAGAAGGAGTGCTTACAGAGGCGGCAATATTATTACTGGAACTCGATGAAGAGTTGATTGTTATATTGGGTGGCAGCATACTGTCTTGAGAATTTTTGCGACCACGATTTAGAAAGTTTAACAGACGAGCTGTGGCCTCTCGCTCCGCTAGTTTGGCACAAATAAGTTCTTTTTTAAGTTTTTCAGCTTCAGCTTCGCGTTTATCTTTTTCCACGGTAAGCTGATGCACATAAAAGTCTGCATCTCGAATTTTCTTTTCCAGCTCCATTTTCTCACGTTCAATTTTCATTTGACGTTCACGCAAACGATCCATTTCACTTTTAAAATGATTTGCCTTGCATTCGGTCAACTGCATTTGCTCCTCATTAACACGACTCTTTTCGAAGTACAATTCCTTGGTTTCTTCAGAACGACGCTGCAAAGAATAAAAGTGGATTTTGGAAATATTAAATAAATCGAATTCTCATAATAATATATATACCAAGGCATCACTGGCCATGCGCATATCTTCTTGCAAACGTTCCAAGCGGCTCTCCAGCTCATAACGATCTTGTTCAGCTTTTTCGCGTAATTTTTTTTCTCTTAAAAACTTTGTACGCTCAATTTGTCTTCGTTGCTTTTCTTCCTTGGCTTGAGCTTTCATTTGCTGTATTTCCATTGTATCAGGCTTACGGCGTCTCATATACAAATCATGATTGCCCTTACAAAGATCCAATATCTTAAAAATAATGTAGTTGATGTAATATTATTTGTTATTGTCATTGTTTTTCTAAGTATGTGATCATTAACTTACCATTTTATTAATGTGTAAATCTTGCGAATAAAATACAAAACTCGAAACTTTTGCGTCCACTAGACGTATTGTAAATTTTTTATCATCAAAACTAACGTGTCGTATTTCATTCCATTGAAATGTCGTTTTCGGCGTTAACTTATTATGATAATCATAAATATTAAGGCCCACAGCAGTTACGCCAAGCCAGAGTTTTGTTTTATTTTTGTTCTAAAAAAGTATGAATAAAAATTTGAATAAAAAAAAAACGTTTATAAATTTACAGTAATAAAACACTTACAGTGATAGGAAAATAATTTACGCCATACATGTCTAGGTCTTGGGCGATTTTCAAGTACTCCATTTCTACTTCATCTCGTGTCATCGGTTCATGATCCATATACCTAAAAAGTATTTTTTTGTTTAAATAACTTTAGTGTTTTTACATTTTACTATATAAATATTTAGTACTGGCGGTACAAACTCTGAGCACTGTTAGGCCTTTAACAGCGCTAATACTTTTAATAAAAACTTAAATTAAAAAGGAGACAATTATATTGGGAACAATAAGGTCTAGGTCTGCACATCAAACTTTATCGGCAAAATGATTCAAGGGATCCTTTAAAAATTAGAAATGATTCTATATAATGGTGAGTTTTATTAGAAAAACTTTTCGGAAGAGCCGGAGTAAAAATTGGCATACATACATATGTATGTATAGATGCATATGGAATTGTGCACATATCCCACTATATATAAATATACATGCCTATTTGGAATTAAAAAAAAGAGGATTTCATTGAAAACCAATCTCGAGAAGTTTACGGTTACACATATCACATTATAAAGGAATTTTGGTCTAAGGTTTTTTGAGCTATTGTAATTGATGAGAGCATTGGCTTTTTTAAGTTGCTCATATGTGGATACATATGTAAATAAAATAAGGGAAAAAAATAAATACAAAATTAGATGCGTTTTTAGTTTTCCCTAAGTGTTTACATGAATACTTTACTATGGTACATATTAATAATAGTTATTAAAATTTATTTATAAGTAATTTTTGTTCATGTAATTTTTGTTCTGAATAAAAGCGAAAGCGTTAATTATAATACATATTTATTTCTCACCAAGTTTTTATACGCTCCTCCCACATTTTTGGTGTCATTTGATACTGATCCGTTACGCCTTTTGGTAGCAAGTCGACACCCTGTAACATGCCATCTTTATATGTTTCCGAATCGTATGGACCGTATTGTACGTGTACAGCATACGATGCTAGAAGCACAGATGCTTCTGGACGACAATAAATATCCATCGATAGTATACTTTGTTTAACTTGTAAAAAGAATAAATGTTGTGTTACCTCTTGTATCAGTTCTTCGCTAACATTTTCCGGAAAATATTTTGCATAGAAACTGAAAACATAAAAGCCATTTGGTTGTAACTGAATACGTTGATCTTTAACTTTTTTATCCATTTTTAGCCAGGTAACATTACAACGTGTATCAACATATTGCAGACCGAAGTACCAATACTCTCGCAAACCAATTGTGCGACATACTAAATCGAACAGGTCTTGTCCGCTAGCCCTTTGTTCCAATTCAAATTCTAGTTCGGAATCAAAGGTGATGACCTTTACAGGGAAAACTCTTGGTTTTTTGCTACGAAATGGACTCATCTTCATCGAAACTTTTGCTTGTGTTTATTATAAACACAATCGCAATTACATTCCGGGGGATCTCTAAATATTTTGATCTTTTTTTAATTATTTTTTAAATTTAGGAATTTTTTATGCTGGCGCAGCATACTGTAAGCACATTTAATTATTGTTTGTTTTTGTAAGGCACTGGTATTTTTATTGCATAACAATTATGGAGTTTACGAAATTTATACTATAGTTTAATGTTTATTGTAATAATGTGAAAACAAATGTTTATTACATTAAAAAACTAAAAATAAATATAATTGAAACAACAACAAATTAACACAATTGTCAAAATTTGTAAAACAACAAATATATGTTGTTGATAGCTGGTTGTGTTCACTATCTAATTTGACATTACAAAAACAAAATAAGGATAAGCAAGTAGTTCGTGAAAAATGAGACAACTAGTTACAATTGTTGTCAGTGATGATAACATTTGTTGTTCAGAAACCGCTAATTAAATAATGAGAAATATATTGATACATATTGCTGACAATAACTTACCCCATATTCATAAACAATTTTTAAGTTTATTGAAGGTTTAATGAACGAAATTTTCATACAAAAACCGTTCAATAAACCTTCAGTAAACTTAAAAATTGTTTATGAGTATGGGGGTTAGTCTATACGAGACACAAGTTTGTAAATTTTTGTGTTTTTTAAATTCTATTGCCAACACAAAAAATTACACTGTGGACCACAAATGTTTGTATTCAAACACACGTTCAACGAATTAAAATTTGTTTTCGAAAACTAACAAGATATTGAACATAGGTACAGGACGAAATCATTTTGTTACCAAAAAACGTCAATATGACGATAAAACATTAAATCTGGCAACCGTGTCTACGTTATTTATATTTATGCCTAGCCAAATTTATAGCGCAAACCTATCCAAACGAGATCATGGTATAATGAACGAGATGAATCCAGTTTCTAAACAAAGATCATCGCGCTGTAATTTGGGCGAAAAAACTTCCCAACAATGTAAAAAATTAAATAAACCAATAATCAATTCAACTCTTCGTCATAAACAACAAATAGAACAACTGCAGAAAGGAATTAATATTAATACACATGAAAATAAAGACTGCTTAGTAGTTCCACCAGCAAAGGTAAATAAAATGAAAATATTTGTTTAGACGATCTTATATTTGACTTATGATTTTATTTGTTTTAGTTAACAACAAAGTTAAATTTTGGCGCCAACGACAAGTTATTTGATAATCTTATTTCAATTAATGTAAACGATTCTATATTATTGCCAAAAGCAAAGATCTTAATTCCTAAAAAATATACTCCAAACAATGATAAGATTCCGTCACCAGATTTACAAGATTTTCTCAAACCTATTAAGCCATACACTTTCGAAATTCCAGAACCAGAAATCAAACTTGAACAGATTGAATATGAGTTTGACGTAATGTCATACTGTAAGGATATAATAGAGTAGTTTTATTATATTTCACTAGCTGATTCTGTATTGCGCTGCTGCATCTGACAACCGTTTTGTTTTTTATTTATTTATTTTACAAAAAGATGTAAGCCTTTAAGGCCAAGTCTACTTTCTGACAATATAATAAACATGATAATACAAAATTATATATTAAAAATAAATACCTATATAACCCTGTTATCTTGCACATATATAGAGAGGCCCTAAACGAAATCAGTAAAGTTTGTTTAATGACAAAACAAAATAAGAGCAAAAAAAGCATTACCATTATAAAGATGAACAAACTATTTACAATAATCCACAAAAGCAATGCTGGTGGAAGAATCACTTGCGAACAAATGTTCGTGCTCCAATTCACGTTAATAATATTACTGTTACTGTTATTATTCAAAATATAATTTGATTAATAGGATAAAATTTAATTCCTCGAAATGATAAAATTGAAGAATTATTAAAATTGCAATAGAAATAATTAATGCAATTACTCCTCCTAATTTATTAGGAATAGATCGTAAAATAGCATAAGCAAATAATAAATATCATTCAGGTTGAATACGAATTGGAGTAACTAAAGGATTAGCTGGAATAAAATTATCTGGATCTCCTAATATGTAAGGATTAATTAAAACTAATAAAGTTAATATTATTATTATTGTAATGAATCCCACAATGTCTTTGAATGTAAAATAAGGATGTAATGGTACTATTTCAGTTCAGTTCAGTTTAGGTTAATAATATAGTTTTTTATTCAAGTAAAAATATTT
The DNA here is from genome assembly GCA_003055125.1 of Paykullia maculata. Classification (NCBI taxonomy): domain Eukaryota; kingdom Metazoa; phylum Arthropoda; class Insecta; order Diptera; family Rhinophoridae; genus Paykullia; species Paykullia maculata. The sequence continues at coordinate 25,991 of NDXZ01138730.1, read as the reverse complement.
TGTTTATACCTCTTTGTTGTCAGGCTTTGCTGGGTTCCGGGACATTGGCAATGTAATTGCTGACGAAAGGTTTATTTGTTAGAGTGGGAGATACCACGACCGCAAATAAGAAGATTGTTGCAAAAATTTACAAATACCAAGTTCAATGATACTTAGACTCGTAGATCCCGGAATATATAAAACAAGTAAGATCGCTATATTTGGCTGAACCAAATTTTATATACCCTTCACCATGTGTGACCCATTTGGGCAAGTGGTCCAATTTTTTTCAAATATATCTTTAGTTTATCTCAAAGCTGCAAAACAATATTTATTTTGTGTTGTAAGAGGCAGTCGTCTTTTTTTGCTCATATTTAAACCGGTTATTAATCGATCTTGCCAGTTTTCAATACCGATTTTCTCAAAAGTATTTTTAAAAGTTTGATACCACATACAAACCAGGGTGACCTATGGGAGCTACGAAAACTTGATTTTAACCAACACACGGACAGACGGACATGGCTAAATCGACTTCCCTATCGCAGATATTTCTACTTCTTTAATGAATATTTCTGTTAGTTTGTTACTACATTTGGATTCGTAGGACTTCAGGGAGCATCGGACAGTTGATTTCAACAGCTAAATCAACTTACGTATCTGGTTGTATAAGAAAATTACAAACCGAATAACAAGCTTATACATACATAAATACCTACCCTTGCCACTTGTGGTAAAAGATATAAAAAAATATTCTTTTATGGTAGAAAAAATATTTAATACAAATATAATAGCAGTGTGGGAGAAATATGTCAAATAATAAGTGAAAAGGGTTAAAAAAATCCAGGTGTGGCAATAAAATGACCCGAATGTTTTTGATTACTCAAGAAATTATGAAAACATTTTTAATTGAAAACCTAATGCAATACTTTTTTCTGTGCAATTGGAATTTTTTTACGTACAACTAGAAAATCTTGAAATTCAATTAGACATTATTGAAATTCAAATAAACTACACTTAGAAATTTTAAAGATGCAATTGGAAATAGTTCAGTTATTTTTATAAACTAAAATTTTTAAAAGATTTGTTTTGTTAAAGTCAACAGTAGTTAAGAAAATATCAAATGATAAGGAGATTTTTAATTTTGAATTGAGAAAATATCAATTCAAAATTAGATTTTTCATTTTATATTAAGAAAAAATAAGTAAAAATAGGATTTTTGATTTTGAATTGGAAAAATATTTCAATTAAAACGAGAAATTCCATTGAGAATGGAGAAAACAAAAGAAAGGTTTGGAAATATGTGGGATCGTCTAAAAATTCAAAGAATCTACATACATACATAGTTAAAAAGAAAACGTATTAAAAATATAGCAACCAAGATTGCAAGACCTTAGGCAAGTGTTGGAAGCAGCAAAACGGCCTCAAAGTAAGAGACATCTTTTAAGACTACACACTGTTTGGTAAAAAACTAGCGAAACTCTTAAATGAAATAATGTGAAACAAAAATAAAATATTGTTTCTTTCCTAAATTTCATTTCTATTTTATTATTTTTATGTTATGAACTGCTTTATTATACCCTTTACACATGTGGCAAGGGTATATACATATACATGGGTTCGTCATTCCGTTTGTAATTATTACATTTATTTGCGACCCCATAGTGTATATATTCTGGATCCTTATATATAGGGAAGTCGATTTAGCCATGTCTGTCTTTCCGCATTTTAGTTAAAATCAAGTTTTTGTAGCTCTCATAGACTACCATTTTTTTTGCACAAAAAAGATTAATATTTTGCGGGATAAACTGTAGACATGTTTGAAAAAATTTGAACTAATTGGTCTATTATTTGCAAAGATATAGGCAAAAAACCTATACGGACCAAAATTTCTATCATACAAAAGTCAATTTTTTTAAGACTAACTGCCTTTCGGACATGTAAATACATACACACATTCAAACATAGATACATACACTTCCTAATACATACCTACACGTGGTGAAGGGTATATAAGATTTGGCACAGCCAAATATAGATCTTACTTTTTTTTAATTTTTAGTTGGACTTTCTTAATTTCAGATGAAAAACTCTTATTTTTAATTGTTCTTTTAGGTTCTTTTTAGTAGGTATTTTATTTTTTTATTATATTGTTCTCAATTCAAAATGAAAAAAAATTAATTTTCAATTTTTTCTTAATGTAATCTCATTAATCAATGTTTTCTCAAATCAAAATGCAAAATCCTACTTTTAGTTGTTCTTTTCTTCATTAAAAATTGAAAATCTTATTTTCAGCAGGTTTTTTTTTTTTGGGAAATTGTATTTTTTTTTTATTTTAATTTAAAAATGTGTAGTTGATTTTATTATAAACAAGAACGATATATTCGGATGTGCTAAATCTTATCCCTTCACTACCTGTATTTATCTATGTGTGTATACCTATGTATTTACATGTCCGAAAGGTATTTAAAGTCTTAGAAAACTTGATATTGTATGTTGATTTTAGTCCATATAGGTTTTTTTTTTCAAATTTCCCAAAAATGCATGTCTTACACAAAATATAATTTTTGTATAAAAAAACAAAAAATTGGTAGTCGCATTTTTTCACTTATATCTCGGTCAGCTATTAAGCGATTTTACTGCTAAAAGTTAGAATCTCAGGGAAATTTCTGATTGTTTAATATCAATAACGCGCCCGTACGACAATGGGGGGCTGAGAAAACTTGATTTCAACAGACGGACATGGCTAAATCGGCTTCCCTATATAGCTATAAGCATTCAGAATATATACACTTTTACAAACGGAATGACAAACTTATATATATACCCTTGTCACCTGTGGGGAAGGGTATAAATGTGGATAATAATTTCTAACTTTAATTAGAATAAAATTCTGTAATATACCTGTGGAAATCAGTATTAATTTTGAAAACAATGACAAAACACAATTTTAAGTTTATACAAATCAATTGATAACTTATTTTAATTCCAACAATATGTTTTGTAACTAATTTACGGCTCTATTTTATGTTGTGTAAAAAAACTTACATACGTATTAGAAAAAACAAATCAAAAAAGCATAACACTAGTACTCGACGTTATGCCAAATTGATTCGAAAAGCTGTTATTTAAATCGGACACCTTTTAAGGCGCTCTAAATGTAAATCGTGTAATAATTTATTTTTTAAAAAGTAAAAGGGATTCTGAGATTCATCCAATTCTGGATCATATAAACATTTAACGGGCTCGTTGGAAGTTGTAGATTTAAGAACAGATAAATCTCCCGTTATCATATATTTGGGCAAGTACTGCAAATGATTGTTATTATGACTTTGAGGTTGTAGTTGTTGGTTATATTGAGCCTCTTCAAAATTTGATAAGTGCAAATTGTTAATACGTTTAGATAATGGCGTTGATTCGCATAAAACATCATCTTCACGACTGCGTTTTCTGCGATACAAAAATCAATGATTAAATTACGACTTAAAAATAATATATGTACGTCTGTGCCCACTGTAAAGTGTTTTACTCCTCAGTCATTATTCTCACCTTTTATCAATTAATCCTGACATGTTTGCAATAAATTTATTCTTTGTGATTTAGTTTGATAATATAATACTTGGATTTTTAATTTTAATAATAGTTCTTTTTCTTTTTTTTTTAACAAAACATTGATTTATTTCTCAGCTGTCATTGTTTAATATTAAAAAACTTATCACGGTGTACTTATGTGCATGGTGCCAATTGCCTTCTATTAATATATGCATTGGCGAATTCGCTGTAAAACCAATTGTCAAACACTCGTATCAGAGCAAACAAGCTTGACGCTGAGTCTAGACGTGCATTTTTATTTTTGAACGTAAGCAATAACATCGGCAGAATGACGTCACAAAAAATTTGTGTTTAAACTTATTTTAAAAGTGGGGTAAAAGATCTTTTTTTTTGGACACAATTTCTTATGTATTGAACAAGGTGGTTGTATGGAAAATGTGCGTTTTTAAATGTTGCTGACACTTATATTGTCATCTTTTTGTTTTCAGCATACAATCAACAATAAATTTAAACTTTTTGACTGCTTTAAAGCAAGTAAATATATTTTTATTTTATTTACAGCTTGTTTATCTTATTTGCGTAATTTTTTTCTAATAAAACAAATTTGACAGCATGTGTTCTAACATAATTGCTTAGCATTGTGTTCGAATATTTATTTGCAAACGTGTGTTTTAACAAAAAATTTACGGTTCACACGGTCATTTTTTGTGTTGTCATTAGATTTTAACAATTGCAAACACAAAAATGTTTAATTTTCTGTCTCGTGTAGACTATAAGTGAAAACATGATGCAATCAATATATTGTATCATGGTTGAGAATTAACAAATTACTTTTCTAAAACAGCAAAATCTTGAAAAGTTGAACACTTCAAACTAAAACATATTCATTTAAATGTACGGAGGGCTTATACAACAGATTTCTCATTCAAAACTTGTTTTATAAATCTTTTCATATTCAAAGGCTTATTAAACAATTTTTGTTTTAAAACCTTAAATAAATTTTAAAATTAATTATAAGTACAGCCGTTATCTCAAAAACGTATAAAATGTATGTACATATACAAACTCTAAAGAGGTCCATAGATACATATTTCATGAGCTGGTGTATTTAGCCTTTGTTATCGTTATAAAAAATACTTAGGTATTGCTGTATGAATGATAAAAATAATTTTAATATCCACGCTGCTGATGAAAAATGTAATAAATTTATACATATAATCAAGATGGCTGGCAATTTGTGCATATTTTTTGAGGCAATATATTGCGTAATAGTTGTTATTAAAATTTTGTTGACAATTAGAGCCAGCGTAAAACGTTAAAATCAACTGTCATTATTGGTTGACGCCAAATTAAACTAGAGCGCTATTTTTGGCTGTGTCAAATCTCAGCTGACTATTTTTTTATCTGCTCTTTTTAATCTCAGACTTCATACATAAAAAATAGTTTCCTCTATTCTCTTTCAAAATTCAGATGTCAAGCTTTATATATAAAAAACTAAAACAAAAAATCCTCGGAACTGCAATCACATTACAAAATAATTACACCATAGAAAAAAACTAAAAGGGGGTCATAGAATCCAAATTGTACAATAGTGTAAAAGGGCTTTTAACAGCTTACAAGTTTATAAAAAATAGTGTAGCTGTTTTTCGCACGTAGACGTTTTTTGAAAGTTGTTTTTACCACACTACACTATTAAGCATCTCTAAAATGTGTTCGGCTCTATGGGTGGTGAATTTCTGTTGGTCATAATCAAGAAGCACAAAGCAAAGAACAGCAGGAAGAAAATTTATAGACGAAAAATTTTTGTGAATACGAGCTGATCTGCCCAACCCATAAAATTTCTTGTTAAAAATGTAAGTAAATTAAGACAAATTTATTTAAAATAACATAAAAACAATACAACAATGGGTGATTAAAAGAAAGTTAAAAAAATAGTGTTTAAGGCAAATTTGTATCAAAAAAACGAAAAAATTCTAAAGTGAAAAGTTAAGACGATAAAGAAAAAAAACTTTGAAACGATTACGGAGAAGTAACGAAGAGATGATGAAGTCGGTGAAGCAGTTAAACAAAGAAAAATAGAATAAAAGAATAATGGTGTTTTTTTTCATTTAAAAGCGGAGTGTGGGGAAAATGTCGCCTACATTTTTTATAAAATAAAAAATCATGTTTGTGTTCTTGCTGCAACTTTGTTAAATACCAAAGCAGAGCATTGGCGTCGATTCGACGGTTTTTACTACAGTTAGTTTATTTATTGTCCGGTCTACATGTCTCATGATAGACTGAGAATTCAGAAAAAAGAAAACAAACCCAGTCACTTCGTTAATGTATGTATGTAGATAATGGGCTATGAAAAAACCTGTCAAGTCAGCCAACGCACACCATCCAGCTTATCCATATGAGGAATTCATATATTTTTTGATGGTTTGATACGTGTGGTTGGTGTAGTACTTGTTTTTAAACATTTTGTTTATTTGTATGTTTGGAATTTTCTATATTCTTGTGCTAAATTCCTAAAAACAACTTTGGAAATCAATGACTGGATTGTGGTGTAATGTTAATAAACCCCGACAACATACATACATAAACCCATAGGTACATTTTTATTTTTTTCACCAAAGTTATTTTGAAAAAATTGCAAGACAAAATAGAAATACATAAGTACATACATATGGATGCATATATATATGTATGTATGTATATGCTTCTTAATTTTTAAAATAGTGAATGCGTAGCATAATAGTTACATGTGTTCTTGTATAGCAGATATTTTTTATTTATATGGTACTCCAATACTCTTAAATATGAGTACCATAATGTAATTGATAGTTCCTAATTCTTATCACGTATCATATCATAACTTTTCATTGAAAAACAACAATAATTGAGTCATAACAATACCATATATGTGTACATACATACATACTTCTACACGTAGCCATTCACATGTATGTATATATAAATTTGTCACACGATCGTTGCTTTCATACACCTTGCAATCTTAGGCAACGGCGTCGACAAGACTGCAATCGTATTAAGTGGTTGGATAACAACTGCATTCATTAGAAATTATAAAAATTTATATATGTATGTATTACAAAGCAAATGTGTTAGAATATGTAGTTGCTCCACAAAACAGAACACTAAAGTAAAAACTTCTTAAATTTCTTCACTGTCTTTGAAGCAGAGATAAAATGAAGTTAAAGTTATAACATAAGTTTTGCACACAACTTCACGGTTGAAATATATAGGCCAAGTTGATTGGACGAAACACTTTCCAGCCTATGTTTCCTATATTCTAATGTGCTGTTTTTAAAATATAAAAACAGCACATAATATGCAAAATTTTTGTTTTAATGAGCTTTTGATTTCAATGCTATAAAACGCTTCACAAAACCAGGAAGCTTCACTGTCACTGAACTTAAAAAATAATATCTTAGACTTCGTATGGTTAGATATAATTAGGTTTCAAAACCTCTTCTTTCAAATAGAATTACAAAGTAAGTCCTCAAAATCTGCTTAATTTGTTTGGCACAGGATTTTTATTTGCTGATTTTAAGATCGCGACCAATATCGGGCTTAAAAGTTGTAAAATAAGTTTTAAAAGAGTGCGATATTAGAATTTTTACGTAGGTATGAACAATGGGAAATTTATTTGACTGACGACTTCGAATCAACGCAATTACAATTTATTATTTGTAGGTTTTTAATGTTTCAATTAATTTTCGCAGTTTTAAAACTTTAACACCAGTACTTAAAAAATAATGCTTTTTATTAAAATTGAAACAAGAAAGTATTTTTATATGAAATTGTTATACCTATACAAATAAATATTAATCTTGTGATTATAAATATTTTTTATTTATCGGCTATTAATTTAAAAGGATAAGTAGTGGTGCGTATACCTCGTTTATTTTGATTTGGCTAAAACCTTTGGTTAAACTTCATGAGGTTGTTGCAGTACTGTTCAAAAAGGAAAAATCTTTTAGTTTGATACTTCCTTTTATATGTATATTGTGCGATGTTATTTTTTTTTTTTACTAATATGTAATTAATTTGCTTATAAAAACAAAATAGAGTTTGAATAAGAGTAGAGTAGAGCATGTATTACAAATAATTATTTGTCGGTTTAAGCGAAATTAGCAGCCAAAAATTGTATTCATAGCAATAGAGAATAAATTCTTGTTTATCTCTGTTTGTTTATTTTCATGTTGCAACACAAATAAAAATAACTCATTTTGGCTTTTTAACAAAACATAAAGCAATTTGTTGTCTATTTTCATTTACTCGTTGAAGCTGGCAGGAAGGAAGTTAATCAGATGCTTTCAAAGAATGTCAATGTGTGCAATTCTACGTATACGTTATCAAAGAGTTAAATAAGTGGAAAGGAATTTTTTGTGCAACATGGTTGCAAGTATTTAAATAAAAAATATATAGCTGATATGTACATACATACAAATGTATGTATGTGTTTCCAAAGAATTGCTCACATATTCTCCCAGATTTAAAAAATATTTTTTAATTATTACTACGCAACAGCCTTTTTTTAAGTAACGAAAAAAAAACAACAAGTTGTAAAGAGGAAGGTACATACTTTCTAAAAAAAAACTTGTTTGTGTTGAAAAAATTACACATTTTCTAATTCTGTCTAAGCATTTGTTTAACGCTATGCCAGCTAACTAGCCGAAACTGTTGTATGTTTTATGGCTCTTATACTGTCACCATTATCAGTTTTATTTTATGCACATTCTTCTTCCGCAGCCTAACTAATTCTAATAATACATAATGCCATGCTTTCTGTGGACACCAGCAATAATTTCTTTGTTTTACATACATATGTATTTTGAACACAATCATAGAAAAAATGTATTTCGTCATTTTACATGAACATACATATGTATGTATGTATATTCAAATTGATATACATATTATGTACATATGCATGTATGTATGTAGATTGGAGTAGCCACCCTCTCCCCCAAAAATATTGTCAATTAAAGAATATGAAAAATGCAACACACTAAGATAAAAATTAAACAAACATACATTCATACATTTGCTTACAAAAGAGTTTTCAGTTGCAGTGCCTGCCGATTATTCAGTGTGTTTTCAGTTATCTTACATTTTTTTTATATTCACCAATCAGAATTACATACTTTTTAAAGAGTGGTGAAAATTAAGTTTGAACTGAAACAGAAAAAGGGAAAAGTTTTAAAGTGATAATAAAACTAGTAATACGAAAATTATTGAAAATAAATAAAGCTATAATTTATTTTTACGTAAAACTTTCTTATATTTTTACTTTCATTTTGAAAATTTACTGCTTGATAACATTAAAGTTAATTTATGTCAATATTTCGTTTTCTTACACACTTTTTTAGCGTAATTAAAGACAATGCAGACTATCAAGTGTGTTGTTGTTGGTGACGGTGCTGTTGGTAAGACGTGTTTGCTTATCTCTTATACAACCAACAAATTTCCTTCGGAATATGTGCCCACCGTTTTCGATAATTATGCTGTAACGGTTATGATTGGTGGCGAGCCCTATACATTGGGTTTATTTGATACAGCCGGTCAAGAGGATTATGATCGCTTGCGTCCATTGTCATACCCACAAACTGATGTGTTTTTGGTGTGTTTCTCGGTCGTTAGTCCTAGTTCATTTGAAAATGTTAAAGAAAAGGTGAGTGTAATAATGATAGTTTAAATAAATAATTTCTATTTTATTTATATATCAAAAAATTTGGAGTTGAAAAAAAATTAAGTAAACTAGTATTGTATTTAATGGAAGGGAATTAATTTAACTTTTAAAACTTATCTTAAATCATGATGTAAATACTTAATTTATTTCACAAACAACACATATAGTTATCATTTTAGTTTACAAACAGTTGACTTATAACTGTGAACTTCGGCTTACGTAGCATGTACCCGTTTTATCGAGTTCATATCAAGAACTGGTTCATTAATCAATTACATGTTTGAATATAATGCTAATCTCGAAACTTGTCTGCCCAATGCTTAAATTCACTGTCATAAGTTAACTAATGGTTACGGTTTAGCTTATGATTTTTTGTTCACAGCTCTTTGTTTACCATGAGTTAAGCCCCCAAAAGCTATCGGTTAACTATTAGTTGGGCAACAGCTAATACTTGTTGCCTAAAAACAGTATATATTCGGTTCAGACGGCATGTCCTAGGTCCTTGGAAACATGTCTGTTTAGGCAGAATTGAAACTGCCTAGTCTGTTTTGGATTCATAAAAGTTTTTTTTTTTGCTTACAACAAGGCCATGTTGGCGCAAGACAAAAAAAACTGTTTAAACACAACATTGTTTGCCTCCGCAAACCAGTTTTGAAGCCGAAAGCCTTGAATTTGCTTTTATTTTTAATAAAATATATCACCCATCTCCTATTTTAAAAATTTTATTTAGTGCTTCTCTGCCTTTGTTGTGAACCTGATTTTGATAAATGAAGCGTTAATTGATTTTTTGGACTGTAGAAGCATTAATTTTCACCATTTCTGCTACTTTTTGTTTGTTGTGAGTGGCAATTTCCTTTGTTCTATCGTTGTACGTAGACTCATTTGAATCTTATTTAATTGATAGTTCACATAGCAAAATCAGATTGAAAATTCAACGCAAAACATTTCCAAAAGTAAAGTAGCGAAAAAAGAATTTAAAAATAATGTTGCCTTGTAATACTGTTATACGAGTAGTAACAAGTGCCTGCATCAAATAAGCTGTGAGGTGGAAAATGGGCGTCTTTTTAAATTTCATAGTTTGAAATTATTTAAATTTTGACTTTACGAAAATTTGTCTTTTTTCAAATTTTTTCTTTGTTTTGAAAAAATTAACTGCATCAAACAAGCTTTTTGTTTTGCTACTTGGTTATATTTCTTTTTAAATATATAATAAGAATTGGAATTTTTTCTGTTTAGTAAAAACGAACGAATTTTAAAGATTAAATATCTCGTTCGGAATGATTACTACGAAATTAAATCTTTTTCGCACGGATTTTGTGAACCATCTGATTGAATCACAATATGATTCTATTGGTTTATCAATAGTACCAAGGATGTCAGTGAAAGGATGTTGTATGTAAAATCCTAAAAGTATGTAATTAAAGTTCTTAATGTTTTTCTAAGTACAAGTTATGTAAAGCAGAGTATATAACAACAAAGCGATAAATTTTACCCGCAAACAAAAACATCATTTAAAAAAAATCTTCAAAATTCCGAAATCATTACAATGATTTATGAATTTTTTTCTTTACAGTGGGTGCCTGAAATAACACATCATTGTCAAAAGACACCATTTCTATTAGTGGGAACACAAATAGATTTGCGCGATGAAACAAGCACATTGGAAAAATTGGCTAAAAACAAACAAAAACCTATTGGTATAGAAATGGGCGAAAAGTTGGCTAAAGAATTAAAAGCTGTTAAATATGTCGAATGTTCAGCTTTAACACAAGTAAGTTCATATTAATTAACATTACAAATTATATACAATATATTTTTTTGTTAATATTTGCAGAAAGGTCTTAAAAATGTATTTGATGAAGCAATATTAGCCGCGTTGGAACCACCAGAACCCACAAAGAAAAGGAAGTGTAAATTCTTATAATTTTTATGTGTATTATTAATTAAAAATAAAATAACACAAAGAAAAATACACACAATCAACCATTTCTAAAAAAAATTATTAACAAATAAAAATAACAATAAAATATTGGCTTGAAAAAATACATTCAAAAGCATATAAATTTCATTAATAAATTAAAAAAAAGCATAAAGAATGTGAAAAATTAACATTATGGCTTAAATAAAGAAGAAGATAATGAACCAGTTAATAAGAAAAAACAACTTTTTTATAAAAGTCTCTTAAATAATAAAATAACACCAACATTTTAAATAATGTTAAACTATTTTCTAAAAAAATCAAAAATAAAAACATTAAAAACTATTTAAACAGCAGTAAAAATAATTTTATATTAATTTATAATGGATATTTATTGCAAAAACAAAATTAAATATTTAGAAAAAAAGAAGAAAAACAACAAGAAATAAACCACAAAAAATAGTTACACATTTCTCCATAAAAAAAACTAAATGTTTTTTCTCACATGTCTTCGTTTAGTTTTTACTTCTTTGTATTTACAGTTTTTGCTTTAAACTATATTTAATTGTAATAATAAGGAAAATAAATTAATAAAATTTGCAATAAACTCTACCTAATCCATATATTTCTCTCTTAACCATATTCTGGAAAAATTCAAACAAAATGCTTTGACTCAAGATGGTGGGTTTTATATTCATAACAAAAAAAAAATTTTTTTTTAATAAATTCAATATAAAACACAAAACGAGCATAAAAAAATAGTAAAAACAAAATCAAAAAATGATTATAGTTCTTTGTAATGAACTAATGCATTTTTTTTAATGTAAATTAAAATAAAAAAATATTAATATATATTAATCATTAATAATAAAAGCAAAAAAACATATTTTTATATATACACTTATCAATTTTTACATTTATATTTTAGTTTTAGACATTGTAATTATTGATTTCGATATAATAAAGAATAAAACCATGAACAAAACGAAAGTTTAGGATATCATGCCTTTCAATACAATTTAATTAAAATTAAAAAAAATTCTTTCAAACTCCTTAAATAAACATCAACAAAGTGCTAATATGTTTCAGTGTCTGACCAATATTTCGGACTTTAATGAGCAGTAAAATCTAAGGTTATCAACTTCTAAAAACTATGATCTCTACTTTTCCTATTTGACCAAAAAAATGAGAGAGGATCGTGACATCTAAGTAGAACTAACCACTTTTTTTAAAAAGCTGAGTAATTTTTTATATTGGGAGCGTTGTTTTTCTTTTTTAGCTGATCTTATCACAGGACTTATTTGGGTACAAAGTAAGTTACTGAAATTTATCCAGCTTATCACCATCTTTTTTAGAATTTTCTACACAAATACGTTTTCTATTTAAGCATTCAATAAAGTTTATAACGTATAGCTTTTCTTTACGTACTTATTTAAAAAAAAAATATGTATTGTCGAACTAAGCAAAGGCAAAAGGTTAATACACAAGGTTCTCTCATCTGTGTTGTCATTCTATCACAAGAAATACTTGCTTTGTACAACAATCGGAATTTATTTTCATTTTTTCAATTTTTAACTAAGCGTTATATCGCTAAAATTACGGTAATTTATTAAGAACTATTCAACTGCCTATATGTAAAAACACGAAAGATAAATTCAAAGCACCGTTAACGCCGTTTTTAACGATGAACTTTGTCGCCTAGGAAAAATCAGTAACAATTTTTTTTTGTTATTTTTTTATTTTCTTAAATTCCTAAAAACTTCTATAAAAACATCCCGGACATTTTTTCCGCAATTTTAAATTCTAATAACAGTTGTTCGATTTCTTTCTGTGTAAGGTATCAGCTGTGCTACAGCTGTGTTTGTTTCTGTTTAAACAACGAGTTACAAAGTTGGTTTTTTCGTGGATCTGCGTTTACCATATTTATTTGTTTTTCATACCAAGTTTATAAAAGAAAATGTTATTAAATTGCAAAAAATCATTGGATTTTAAATGCTTCAGTAGTCTTACAACGAAAATTAAAAGAAAATTAAGTGTTCTTGGCATTGAAACTTCGTGCGATGATACCGGCATAGCATTAGTTCGTCATGAAAATGGTCAGAATGTAGTGTTGGCAAACGTTTTAAATTCACAACAGAGCTTTCACATAAGGTAAGTGGCACAAAATACAAACAGGTTTCCTACATGGTATCATTGATTCCTATTTAAAATTTTACCAAAAAACGTTAGATTTATTTTACAACCATTGCACAAATATTAATTGTGTAAAATCTTGCAATAAAACTTTAATTAAGTGATGCCAGAAAATTAATGACAAAATTAGCTTAATTCCAAATAAAAATATGCTACAATATATTATCTGTAATAAAACAATTTTACCTTATTTAACGAAGGCTAAAATATTCTGGTTAGCAGATATAATAATTGAAAAAAAAGTTTTGTTAATTGTAAAAGAACTACTTTACGCTTGGCCTTAAAATTACAAAAAAATGCAGTTAATGCATTTCTCTTGTATGCCCTTTTCTGATCCCCTCCATTTTTGCTTCGTACAAGGATATGAAGAGTTAAAAATACAAAATTTCGAGACTACACAAAATAAAGTTCTCAAAATATGCGGTTTAAGTGCATTAAGTGTGTTGATAATGAAATAACCATCACAAAGTTGGGATACTAAATTTAAGCGAATAAAGCGCTTTTGTTAAACAAATTATTGCTTAGTTATGTATATTTAAATATAAATTAATTTTCATTTCGTTAACTTTTAATTGAAGGTATGGCGGTATAATACCACCTAGAGCTCAAGATCTTCACAGAACTCAAATTGCTAATGTTTTTGAACGCTGCTTACAGGAATCGAATACGAAACCACATGATATCGATGCAATAGCAATTACGACAAGACCAGGTAACAAATAGTTGTGTATGTGTTTAAAAACTTTTAAAATAAATAATAAATTATTATTTTTAGGTTTGCCCTTAAGTCTTTTAGTTGGTTTACGGTTCGCTCGCTATGTAGCCCGTTTATATGAAAAACCTTTGATACCGGTTCATCACATGAAGGCTCACGCTTTACAAGCACGTATGGAATATAATATACAATACCCATTTCTATGCCTTTTAATTAGTGGTGGCCACAGTCAATTGTGCTTTGTTAAGACAGCTGAAGATTTTCTGTTATTAGGTGAAAGTTTAGATGATGCTCCGGGTGAAGCATTTGATAAGATAGCCCGACGTTTACGACTGTATATTAACCCTAAGTATAGTAAATGGAATGGTGGTCAAATCATAGAAGATGCTGCTAAAAGGGCAACGAATCCTGAAGCGTTTGAATTTCCTTTACCTTTGGCTCGTGTGCGTGATTGCAATTTTAGTTTTGCAGGTATTAAAAATAACTCTTTTAGAGCGATAAAAAGGCAAGAGTTAAAAGAAGGTATGTTATTATAAAAGAAAATATAAATAAATAATTTTTTGTATTTTTTTTGGGAATTTTTCTTAAATCTAGGATGCCCTGTAGATTCTGTTATTACAAATTATGCTGACTTTTGTGCGGGTCTCTTGAATGCAGTTAGTAGGCATTTAATGAATCGTACTCAAAGAGCTTTAGAGTTTTGTATAGAATGTAAATTATTCGGAACTGGACCTCGTTCACTGGTAGTGTCTGGAGGTGTGGCCAATAATGACACTATTTATAGAAATATCTCTTATTTAGCCGAGCAATTTGACTGTAAAACCTTTCGCCCCTCAAAAAAGTATTGCTCGGATAATGGCGTAATGATTGCCTGGAATGGCATAGAACAGGTGTTAAGAGACAAAAATTGTCTGGCGTGGGATTACAATGCCATAGACATACAAGGTAAAGCAAAACTAGGCACGTCTTTAATAAATGATGTAACCTCAGCCAGTATTAAATGTAATTGGATAAAACCAACTAGAAGCTGATAGAAAAATAAATAAACTTGAATAAAGAAGCCGTTTGACTTCAAAATTTGGTTTTCTTGCAACATTAATAGATGTTTATTGATTTTAAACATAAAAATCGGATACGCTAATAAATATTATAAAATAATACATAAAATAAACCTATTAAAAAAATAGTAAACAAATATAAAATAATGCCAATAAAATTTACATTATTAAAAAGATTTAACGCTCATAATAAACACGATAGTATAACGTTTTTGAACGCCATATACTGTAGCTATTGTCAAATTTTAATAGGTATACACCTTCACCAGGATAGATGTGAGATCCCACATAGACCTCATTAAAACATTCTCGTCGATAAATCGGCACGATTATGGAAATTGGTGGCTTTATAGGGGAATTATTAGTTAAACTACTGCGATCATTTGCTAATGAACCACATTCTAGATCTTCATTGGTCGACAAATAATCTTCGTCTAAAAGATCATCATCATCATCACTGTCGCTGACATGTACGGTTACTTCTTGTGTAACTGGTTTACTCCATTCGAAATAAATACCAAAACCAATATCATAATTATCAGTAGCGAATTCCCAGAATATTGATTTACCATTAATATTAGTGGGCACTCGAACCTTTGAATAACAATTTTAGCGAAATATTATTTGAAATTTTTCATGGAAACATTTTAAAAACTTACAGTGACGGTATCACCATGTCCTACAGTTATTACACCATCTCCATCACCAGCCGACACTTCTGTTTTAAATTCCTCTATATCTGGTCTTGTCCATATTTTTGCTGGTTGTATTAAAACATAATCCTCCTCATCGTCATTGTTATGAATTTGTAGTTGTTTTTCATCATCATATTGTTGTTGTTGCTGCTGCTCATCATCAATTGATAAATTTGCAAATTCTGTATTTATATCGCCTCCACTGTTTTGCTGTTTATTTATGTTAATGCCATCTCTAATAACCCCTGTTGTATTATTATTATTTTTTAGATTCTCAGTAAGATTATGATTTCGCACATGCAACTGTTGCATATACTGATTATAATGTTCTTGTTGTAGCTGATGTATGAGAACAGCTTGTTGTTCGGGATTGCCAGGAAATTGCTTTTCAGCATAGGTCTAAAAAAAGATATTTTTTGTGTGTATATATTAGGTTAATGATGATTTGCCTCTATCTAATACAGATTAATACTTAAATCATTTTGATAACAAATGTTGAAAAACAGAATATTTGTATGACACTATTGCCAGATTTTTCTAAAAATGATCTGTAGGAAATTTTATACCTATTGTTTTTAACCAACATTTTATAAGTTATCTAGAGGCTAAACAAAAACGTAGGCAGCTAAGGTTTTTCTCATATATCTCATTCAATTTTGGGTGTATATTGCCGATTTTTGGCAAATTTGAGACTTTAGTTAACAACTACAGGTATGTCCGAAAGTTAATTAAAATCTTAGAAATGCTTATGATATAAATTTTTTTTAAATATATTTTGCGCCCAATTGGTCCAAAAATTTCTACAAATAACCGAAGAGTCATATTCTATACAAAAATATAGCAAACATGTCTGTAAGTTATTCGAAAGAGTTGTAAACAATTTAGAACAAAAATATTAACCGATTTCAATAGAAAAATGTTCATTGATATTTTTGATACAAAGTTTAATACCACTTACGGTTCCGTAGGACATCAACGGGCTAAGAAAAATTGATTGGAACAGACGTGCATGTCTAAATCAACTTCCCTATCTATAAGGATCCAGAATATGCTTATTTTTTATGGGGTTGCAAATAAATATTGTAGAAATTACAAACGGAATGACAAACCTACATATACCCTTTTAAGGACCTATGCACCTTATAGAAACGACGGGAATATATATAAGTATATACAACATATACAACATTTAATAATATTAAATGATATATACAACATATACAAATAATAATATTAAATGAATAAGGTTAACATTTTTATCTGTTAAAATCATAATTTTTTGCTTTGCAAATTTACCTTAAATTGTTGATATGTTTGCTTGTTTAGTGCATCTTTCAGTTGACGTCTTTGGATTTCTTCTTTGTAACCCTCCTCTAAGAGTTCGTGCTGTTCACGTTCCTTTTTCTCCTTTTCCAGTTTTTCTTGTTCCATACGTCGTAATTCTTCCTTTAAGGTTTCATCACGATTCTTTCGTACCGCCTCTACATAGGGTCGGAATGCACTGCACATGGTATCCAACAAATCAATAAAGCCTTCCATCGCTTGTTCACGGCTAATGTCGCCCAGCATTTGCCAATGAAGACGTCGATCCTTACCAATTACATCCAGCACACCCAGAGCGGGTGCATCCTTTGAAATAAAAGGACCACATGAAGCCTGTTGTTTAAATGCAATGAGTTTAAGATTATCTTCGTACGAAAGATGTACAGCTTTTCCGGAATTTTCTATATATTTAGGTGTTTAAAAGAAACGCATTAATTATTGCCAATAAAAGTTCTGTTGTATTATTTTGTTCTTTTTTTTTTGCATACGTTTGTAAAACTGTAGACCCATGCGATAAAGTTCTTGCAGTGGAAATCCCCATTTTTCCAATTCAGCTACATTTTTTTCCATTGTTTATTTGTAAAAATGTTTGCTGAAAAGTCCAAAATTTAACACGAATTTAAATAATTAATATTTTTTATACAGAAATATAAACAAAGTAGAATATTTTCTTTTCTCCAGTGATAACAATTTAGCGATTTTTAAATATAAAATAAAGTACTAAGTAGCCAACGGCATTGTAGTCGTGTATTGCAGAGTCCTTTAAGCATAATGAAGTAAGCACATAGACGACGGCATGCTACCGACTACACCACTGCAAATGCTGTTGGCTACAATCGTCGCCGTATAGTCAGATACTTCAGATGTCAAACTTCATAGATACATAAAAGATTATATTCTCTCAAAGTTAAAAAGTACATACAAAGTGACCTTTGTATGTACTTATATAAAATCTTTTTCGAACTACAATCACCTTATAAATTAATTGCACCATGATTATTATTTAACACAGTTTTGTTTTTTCCAAAAACAGCTGATGCTAGTTGTTTTGTCAAATCAAAATAGAATAGATTCAGTTGAAATTTTGTCATATGTATGTGTGTCATACAAATGTATCAATTATGCTGTGGAATATGTGACAAATCATAAAAAAATACATTCCGTGTAAAACCAGCATAAACTCTAATTATGTAAGAAAAAGTTTAGGCTATTGGCAGTGTTGCCAGAATTGTGATTCAATCTTATACAGCGAATGCCGTGAAATTCCCAACAATTTTTGCTTATCTGTAATATTTAGGATTATCATTAATATGTATTTATTTTTTATTAATATCATTGGCTAAATGTTAAATAAAAAATTACAAAATTTTACGAAATATACAAAGCTCAAAGTAAAGCTTTTAAATTACTCAGGTAAAAATAAAGATTAAAGCTTTTTTAAAATTTTAATAACGTATAGAAATTCTTCGGCATAAAATACAAACACGTTTTTTATTTGGTTAAATATTATGTATTTATTTGTATTTTGAATAACTCTGCGTTAAAGCAACCTTTAATTAAATTTAATACATTTTTTATTTGAAATACATGCACTTACACTCACACATTTTGTGTAATGTTTTGCAATCGAAAGGAATGTTAACATTTTGTTCGTTTAATTTAGAAAAAACAAAGCAAATTACAATTTTTTGTAAACATAATTCAATGGCTGAGGCACATCACCATTTAAAAGAAATAAAAAAAAATTGATAAAACACGAATACTTCGGACACAATTGTAGTGAATTTCTTCTTTTGCTTTGTAGAGTCGATTTCATTTATATGTATGTATATATGTAATTTAAAATAAAATATATGTGTGTATATATATATGCCTTATTGAAGCTTTAAATATTTTTTGCTTGGTAATAAAGATATAATTTTATACTAGTAGTTTAGTTTAATAACAAACGAATTTAAGGTGAACGTATAATGGCCTCGTAGGCAGCAAAAATCATTGGCGCCACTTCCACTGAACGTGATTTTAAACATAGAGTTGCATCCGGATTACCAGGCTGCAGTTTCAATTCGAGCAGTACCCATATATTGTTTGTCAACTTTAATGATTGATAGAGCATATCCTGGCCTTCCACATTACGTTTAGCAATTGTAAACACATTATTGGTTGTCATTTTTGAGGCAATGCCATCGGTGGTACCAACTACACCACTTAACGAATATTGAACTTCATTAGCAGCTGGTATTTCCTTCCAGGTATTAAGGAACACACGTTTATCGAGCTGACCATCTTCGGCAAACAAGACATTGCCATGTATCAAGCAGGCAAAATAGAAAATGTCAATACTATTTTTGACTGCCACTTGTAGATTATTTAAAGGTTCCATGCGCTGTACAGGACCGTGAGTGGCCAAACTTAAACTGGCTTCTGTAGTTTGATTGGGTGGTAAAGGTGCTACTTGCAGTGGTTGGCCGGGTATCAATCCAAAACTGTTTTTATTAAGTTGAATAGCAAAATTACTCATCGGTTGCATGGCTTTGTTGGTTAATTTCATATCCATAAATATTTCACCATTACGACGAGAAAAACTGCCTTGAATTTCCAGGCCTTTTCCTTTCTCCGCAGGCAACCAAACAATTTTGGGAATTTGTAGACCAGCATTCAGAGCACCTCCTCCTAAACCAAAGATATCGCCCAACAAACTGGTTGCACCGCCGGCACTAGCATCAGTAGGAGGTCCACCAAGCTAGTGGAAAAAGGGTGAAATACAAAATAATTAGATTAAAAAGTTTAAGTTAAATCGAATATTTATTTTAGAAAATCCAAAACTAGTTAAATAACAATAACGTTGTTTTTAGCTTTTTTACGTTAAACATTATTTTCAATCTTTTGCAAATAATTTTAATTTTTATTTTAATAAACTAATAAAATTGTGGTTTATAACTATCAAAACACTGAAAACGCAAAAAAGTAGTCACAACAAATGTAAATGTAAATTCTAAATTCTGCTTGTTTGCAAAAATTCCGTCTATATATCGAAGAAGGAGCTCACTGTCCGTTTTATTCATTAGTTTTATGGTAATAACCCCTCAGTTATTTAGTTAAATGGTGTGTGTTTATACCTTTAGTGTTTAATAAAATTTAAGAGTTATAGTTACCAAAATATCCAATCCACCACCCAACAAATCAACATTAGTGGGTGCAGCAGCTGGCATAGATGGTGTATTTATGTCCATGGATAAGAGGTCACCAATGAGTGATTCTTGATTGGGTATAACCATAGCTTCACTGCCTGTGCCACTAACGGCATTTGCATCACCATCCCCAGTGGTAGGTGCACGATTGGGTAAAGATTTACGTACTCCAGCCCCGCGTCCTTCAACAAAAGCAGTAGGAGGTTTATGATAAACACTAGCTAAAGAGCTAATGTGGCAAATCAATTCGTCCAACAAAGTGGGCTCAAGCAAATCAGTTTCTTCCGATATCAAAGGTTTATCTGCCAAAACCACTTCTTTGGCAGCAGCTGGGTCAGTTGAAAGCAAGCGCCAATAAATAAAGCCACGATCACGTAAATCGGGATTATCAGAATCTTGGGTGGCCAATGAAAGAACATGCTGTACCAACTCTTGGGTGTCTGAGGGACGTTTTAAAAACAGCTTAACTACAGCGGTCAACAGTTGCAATTGAACTTGAGCATTTTCATCTTGGAAACCCTCCAGGAAACTATCCAATAACTCATCAGCATTATCAATACGCTCGGCATATTCTCCAATAATCCATACCATTGAAGCTCTGGCCTCAGGTTCATCTAAAGTATCAAGATTCTCACATAAAGTGCTAATAATACTCTCGTATTTATTTGGATATTTGCGGAAAATATCTTTAATAACCACAATGGCTTCTTGGACCACATAGTTGACTTTAGTTTGAATCAGTTCCAGCAAAGTAGAAACACAACGTTCAGCCGAAGTTTCAACCTGTTAGAAATGCAACACAATCAAATTATAGGAATAAAACAGAGTTTAAGCTTGTAGCACTCACCTTAATAGCGCAGCGTCCAATTGCACGTACAGCTTTGCGTACAAAGTCAACATCAACCTCGGTGGCGTATTCTTTTAATTCACTTAAAACTTGGGCAATGTTACTCTGATTAGCTAAACGTATCATTATATCAAGCTTTTCCAATTTCACATAAATTGGATCATTATATTTAACGAAGAACACTTTCATTTCATGTTTAAGAATATCAGGTCGTTTCTGGACAATCAAGTTTATGTTGCGCAAAGCCACATATTGCACTTCGGGCTCTGACGACAACAGGGTAACCAATGGGGGAGCCAATTTTTTAGTAAGTGTAGCACAAAAGTCGCCATCATTGGAAAGCATTTCCAGAAGCTTCATTAAAACCTTAACGGCACTTAATACAACAGCAGCATTGGCATGGGCCAAGCGTGGTGTAATACGCTCACAAATTGATTGAGCTTCTCGCTCATCTTTTGGGCTATAGTTGGCTAATGAATCCAAAATGAATACTTGACCCCATTCGGTACATTCATTAAGAGCTGTCAATAGTTTATTTATGGTGGCCGAATTCATCTCTACCAAGGGTTGACCCGATTGGCTGGATTCATTAATTTCACTTAAGGCAGCCACAGCGTTAGCTACCACCATCGGATTGGAGTCAGATAATAGATCTTTGAGTTGGTCCAGGAATCCCTGATCTTCCACCATTGAAGCTGAAATGTCATACAACTTTGCCACACATACGGCAGCGGTTTTACGTACATAGGGATCTTCATCCTTGAGACATTTGCGCAATGGCTCACATAAATATTCAGTAATTTTATCCACACGAATGCAACCCATTGTGCGTACGGCTAAAGCTCTAATCAATGGATTTGAATCTTCACAATCCTTAACAAATGTATTTACAGCCATGATAGCTGCATCCGGCTGAGACTTTGCATAATTCATCAAGTACAAATAAACCAGCTTTTTTAATTCGAGATTATCGGTTTGCATGCAGTTAACAACATCTGGGAAAAGCACAGAAACATCTTTTCCAACCGTCATACTGGCAATAACCTAATATGTAAGCACAAAGAAATTCTTATTTTTTTAAGTTCTTCAATATGTTGTAGGTACTTGCCTTCTTAACAGCTTCCTTCTTTTTCTCTTTCTTATCATTGTTCAACTCTGATTTTAATTCAAAAATTTCACCCTTTTTGGTGGTAGAGAAATATTTAGAATCAGTCATGATTAAATAAGTTTATTGCTAAAAGAAGAAACAAGTATGTAATATCCCTAAATTTAAAATTTATTTATTTAATGATAGCAAAAATGTTCTTTATATCAGAAATGCCAGCACAATCTGTGCCAGTATATTTAACGGGGCGTATACATATTTATTTATTTTAAAATCTTTAGGGAGTTTTTTCATTGTTTATTTCATACAATTTGAATATGTTTTAATGTTTTATTGAAAACAATATAATTTAATTTTATTTCAATACACTTTATTAAAATATTTACCTTATTTTATTCTTAAAATTATGAATAGTCTTCAGCTGACGAATAACTTTTCACTTGTTTTTTTTTCATATAAAAAAATCCGATATTTCAGTCAGTGATGTCAACCCGAAATTTTATGTATTTATTATTTTATAGTTTGCTTAAACGAGTAGAAAAATATTTTCAATTATGTAATACATATATTAATATAACTTTCTGGCTTTTATATTTTCCTAAGCAATTGGATTTGGGACTATTTTATATAGTTGCACCTTAAGTTTAAATACTGTGTTGGTGTAGGCCACAAAGTTATATATTCTTCTTTACAAAAAGTAAAACTGCCTTGGCGAATTGAATTGTTTGCAAACTCCATATACTCCAAAGACGGAATGATGAACAGTATATATGTAGTGACTTTGTTTTAAACAATTTTTACTAAATATTTTTGAAAAACCTTAAAAGTTGTTTAATTTTTTATTAATACAGTAGAGTTATTTAAGGTGCCAAAGATAAAGATGCGTTCTTGAGTTACTATACTCTAAAAGTCAACCCAATATCGATTGTATTGTGACACATGCTCGCTCACGTAATTCCGTATGAGGTGCTTATTTTCAATTAAAAGTAAGCAGATTTTTCCTACAAGAATAAATTTATTCAAGCAACAAAAAATAGGTGAAGTTGGCATCATTGATCTCCATACACAGTTGCACAAGTTTAGTATTTAATTATTTTTGGGAAGTGTTTGTAATCATAGGCTTATTATCAAGGATTGGAGAATACAAAAAAAACATTTTTAAAGATTATTTCACACCATATTTTAAAAATTTTATTGTCATAACTTCATTTGTTTGAAGGCAAACATTTGAATAAACTATTATGAATCGAATCAAAACTTAAAACAAATACTTATTTATAAACCTGTGTTTTTTATTTTGTAATAATTTTTAGTAAAACTTCTTTAATATAACGAATTTTTTAAATTATTTTGTCTCAAGTTAATTTTAAAATTTCTTCATTATGAAGAAATAAATATTTGTTTGTAATAATTGAGGAATATTCTGAAAAAGTAAGTTTTCTGACACTAGCTGAGTGGAGCTACAGTTTCATCATCAGCACTCTTTGATAGGTATTTTAGCGTTGGATGTAAATATGTATCATCTATTTAACTCACAATTTATTAGGAAATATAATGTATGTATGTATATAGTCTATATGTATGTACATACATACAAACATATCTAGTAGGATATTATATAATTATGTTAAGTCCTAATATCATAGAGAAAGCGTTATCACGAATGAATAAACGCATCTTTGCAGAATACATAATTGTAAAATAGCATTTTATTGTCAAACATCTAAGATATTCGGATATGGCTCTTTTTCCCTTTAGTGCAAAAAACCCTGTTATTTTAATATATAAACATACACTATGGTAAAGTTTATTCAATTCATTTTTCTAATTTTAATATTAATTTTTCTCAATAGGAGTAAAATTTTTTCTATGGTTTTTAAAAAAAATTTCGCATTTAACGCAATAAAAAATGCAAAAAATAAACAATAAAACACATTTTTTAAATTATATTTTAACAAACAAATGTTTATCAATTAATTTTTATTATTCTTTTTTCTTATTTATTCTTTGTTAATATCATGTTAAAGTAATTAATTTTTTTTTTTATAAAAATCAATGAAAAAATATTTATAATACATAGTAAAATACATATTTAAATAACAATTTAGTAAATTTTAAAAGGTTTAAATTTTAATTTTTGTTTACAATCAATAAATTTGTTATGACTATTTGTATGTGTGTATGTAGTATTTTAGTAGGTACACATATGGAGTTTAAGATTTGGTTAAAATTTTACTTTAAAAATATTTTTTATTATGTATAAGCAATGAAAATTGCTTTGATTAGTTATAGTAGATTTAAACTTTATATGTAAACAATATTCAGAAATAGGAAACAAATGTAACAAACTCAAATCCTTAAAATTGAGTTTTATTAAAAGAGAAAATTAAATTATTTTTGATGCGTTAGAAACTTAAAATAAAATATAGTGAAAAAGAAAGAAATTCAGTCTTTTGAAAATAATTTTATAACTTAAGTTGTTTGTTTTGTAAATATATATGTATGTATGTATGTAGAAAGAATTTGCTTTGTTTTATTTCTATATTTTTTCAGAGTTTCAGTTCCTAATATTTTAGTAGTTTCGGTTGTTGAAGTTATTTTTTGTTTCAAAATACATTATTTTTTGTTGAGCTTATAAAAATGTTAATGGTAGGTAATTTTCAAAAAGTGTTTTACAAATTCAGCAATATTTTTTCTGTTTAAATATTGTTTTTATTAATAATTTTTTTAACATATATTTAAATTTATTTTTAAAAGGTCGTTTTTAAATTGCTTGATGGGAGTTTTCATGGCGTAATTATTTATAAGGTGATGTTAATTCTTTTTTTCTTACATTTTTTAAATAAAGTTTGATAGCTCAGCATTTAACACCACCTTATTATAAATCCACCATAGGAGTTTTTTATGCACTTTTATTACATATTTAATTTTTTTTCTGTAATTTAGGTGGTTTTATAATTTGCTTCTATTTTATAACATTTTTTAATTTATATGTATGTATTTTGACGGTTTTGACTTCAGGTGGAAATTTACAAATTTTTCAGTTTTTGTGCGATATGTATTTAAGTTTATTGCCTGTTTTTATAGTTGTTTTATTAAGAAAACTTTAATAACTGTTATTATTATTATTGTTTTTCGTACATGGTAGTTTTTAATTGGTATTGAAATTTCATTCGCATTGTTTGCTTAAAATTTAAGTATCATTTAATGCTGCTGTTTTTTTTTTAATTTAATTATTTTAAGAAATGTTAATGAAATGTCTAAAAACAGTATTAATTACTAACTAAAATTGGTAAACAAATTATTATTAATATTTAAACAGAAACATTAAATAAACAAACAGTTATATTAAAGCAACATTTACATTACGCTTAATAATAATGACAAATTTAAGTAATTAAGTAATAAGTAGTAAAATTGATTCATTAAAAAGTATTATTATTATTTAAAATATTGTAAATAAAACAAAATATTATATCATTATTTTTAATGGTAATGAGTTCAACAAGTATTTACTTTATTTTATGATATGCTCCCATCTATGTTGTTAGTTATATAAAAAAAAGTGTCAGAATTAGCTGACGATATACTTCTATAGTTCCAGCGTTTATACATGCAGGTTACAATTCTTAGAACACAATACACACTCACAATGTTCACTTATACATTTAATTAAACAAAACATTAAAAAACCTAATAAAATTAATAAATTTATTTCGT
>NDXZ01138729.1:0-12982 GCA_003055125.1 Paykullia maculata | reverse complement strand
TTTGCTGTCGGATGACTTCTTTTGGCCCACCTTGTACATACATTTGTAAGTATGAATTTTGGTTTATCTTTAGTAAAAAATCTTTTTTATAGGATTTTCTACTTCTAACAGTTTTTTCAGAAATTTCGTTCGTGTGCTTATTTACATATAGGTACCTATTATTCTGTGTTTTTATATCCTTCAAACCTATATAGGTTTGTCATTCCGTTTGTAGTTTCTGCAAAATTCATTTGCGAAAAGTATATATAGTCTGGATCCTTATAGATAGGGAAGTCGATTTAGCCATGTCCGTGTGTTGGTTGAAATCAAGTTTTCGTAGCTCGCATAGGGTTGTATGTGGTATCAAACTTTTGGAAATACTTTCGGGAAAATTGATATTGACAATCCATCCATAACCGGCTGAGATATAAGAAAAAAAACTGCCCCTTTTTTATTTTTACATAAAAAAATTTTTGTTTTGCTGCTTTTAGATGAACTAAAGATATATTTGAAAAAAATTAAACCATTTGCTCAAATGGGTCACACATGGTGAAGGGTATATAAGATTTGGCCCAGCCAAATATAGCGCTCTTAATTGTTTATTTTAAATAAGAAAATTTAGTTCTTAAATACGCAAAAATCTCTAATTGCCGGGACCTTACAGAAATAATTGAACTGAATTACATATTTAAAAATTAGATAGTCAGGGGTGTCATAAAATCCAATAACTGCCGAAATTTAATTAAAAAATAACAAATAAATGCTTTTGTTTTCGGCTGAATGTTCGATTAAAAATAGTATCCCGATTCGAACATAAAACCAAAATTTTAAATTTGTTGTTTCTGTTTTATTTTTAAAAAAATTTGCTGCTTGAATATTTTTAGCAAATATAGGTAGTAAGTAACAGTTTTTCAAAGGATTTAACAAATTCCAAATTACTTTAACAAATGGCTGTTAGTATACAAATGAGTATTCAATTTTTTTACTTGTTACTATCTATGTGAATAAAATTGGTAGGTATAACAATTTTGTTAAATCCTTTCTACCCATTTTTGATATATTTTATAAATTAACCCCTAAAAACTCTCCGCCCCCCTATTCTGAACCCGCAGAAATTATTAATAAATAAACTTATCACTCATAAGTCTTTGATTTTTGCTTTTCTCATTCCTAATTTTTTTAGAGGGCAACTCTTTCATTAAAACCGTTTTTTTGTTTGTTTGTATGTAAACACTCTCTGTTCAGAGATACACGCATATAAATTGAATTTGTTGCCTCGTTTGTGGTATGATGTTGTCTCCAACGTTTTTTTTTCCTTTTAATTTTTGTTTAATGTTAATCATTGTTGTTAACCTTTACATATTCTGTTTATTTTTATGCAAAAATATAAAAAATAATAAATAAATAAAAAACCGGCGTCATATTGTATATTGTGGCCGTTAAGAGGTAGGGAACAGGGATTGAAATGTGTGAAATAATTTTACACATTTTGGAAAAATTTTGCTACATTTTAAATATTTTCAAAAAAATTGTTTCTGGAAGCAAAATGTTTTTCTTTTTAATCTTTTTTTTTTGTAAAAATACCAAAAAGAAATGAATTTTCTATTTAATTTTGAAAAAAGTACCGAAAAAACAAAAAGTTCTTAAAAAAATCAAACGTTTCTTCATTATGAAGATTATTTAAAAATTTGTAATTTTATCTTGCGAATTTATTTTTATGTTTAATATTTTAGAAAAATTTTTTTTTGTTTCCTAAAATGTTTTTACTCTTTTAGTAATGTTGTCTAGCTTTAGTAGGTATGTTTGATAACATTTTTTGTTTTTTGGACGCCATAATTAATTGTTGTGGATAAAAGTAGAACAGGAAGAGTAAGAAGAATAACAAAAAAACTTTTCAAAAAACTAATAGAAAATATTTGGCTAAAACAAAACTACAAACAGTTTATTCTGTAATGTCAATTAAAATAAAAAACCGCAAACCAACGTTAAATTAATTGAAAGGCAAAACGATATTTTATAGAGAAAAAAAAATACAGAAAATGTTAGAAAAATTTGTAACAATTATTTTTTTTAGCAGGTTAAGATAAACCTATATTTTTTAGTTTTAAGTTTGAACACTTTTTTATTTTTAACAATATGCAGTTTTATTTTTTCCTTTTTATTTTTATCAAAACTAATTTACTTTAATTTTAATATTTTAACACTCACACACTGCAACGACGCTTAAATGTTTTGACAACTAAATATTTGACATATTTTAGCCGTCAAGTTAAGAATAAAGCCACAAAAAATAAAAGCAAATTAATAAAAAAGAGATCATTTAACTTTGTTATTTCTTCTTTGTTTAATTAATCATCATCAAAATGTAACGGAAATAATTAGTACAAAAGAGTTTGATTTGATCTGCTGAAACTCTTAATAATGAAGAGAATGAGAGTGAGTAAATATTGCAAAATACTCTTTAATCTTCATCGAACCATAAACCGCAAAAATTTGTTGATTTAGGAAAAATAAAGTTTTGATCAGTTTAAATATCAAAAAAAAAAAATTATTTTATCGATGTACTATAGACAATTTTTTTTACATAAGGACAAATGATTTTATTAAAAAAATTTAAAATATTTTTTACATAAAAGGTATTTTCAGAAAACAATTAGTGCCTTTGTAATTCCTTTTAACATGCATATGTATATTTAACGATCTACGATTATTAAATTTTTATATACATATGTATGTACCTATTTTTATTTAGTATTTGCAAAATTATTAATATTTTTATTTGAAAACAAAGAAAGAAAATAAACCAAAATTTCTTTTAAAAAACGTATTTGAAAAATAAATATATATAAAAAACAATTATATCGAAAACAAGTAAGAGCGCTATATTTGGCTATGCCGAATCTTATATACCTCGAAAAAAATTTTTTTTTCTTAAAATTCCCCAAAAGACAGACATGTCTTACACAAAAATGTAATAATTTTTAAGTAAAAAAAAACTTTAAAAAAAGGCGGTCGTCATTTTTTGCTTTTATCACAGCCGGTTATTGATGGATCTTGCCAGTTTAATACCGATTTTCTCGAAAGCATTTCCAAAAGTTTGATACTACATACAACCCTGAGTGACCTATGCGAGCTACGTAAACTTGATTTCAACATACACACGGACAGACGGACATGGCTAAATCGACTTCCCTATCCATAAGGATCCTGAATATATATACTTTATAGGGTCGCAAATGAATAACCTTTCGAAAATACTATTTTAGTACTCTTTCAAGATAGGTATGACTTTTTTTATATTCTTTTCTACAATAATACAATATACAAAACCAGTTTTGCTTTGTAAGGAAATTTAATTATTTATTTGTGATAATGAATGAATAATAATTTATAATATAAGTTTTTTCCGTTACTAGCCGAGTGGAATGTATTTTCGAAATCAGCTACGGTTTTCATCATCAGCACTCTTTGATCGGTGATTTGTGTTGGATGTAAATATCATCTATTTAACTCACAGCTTATTAGGAAATAGGGTATGGTGATTGGTGAATGGTGTTGTTTAAATTTAATTGCTTTTCGGTACTTTA
Organism: Paykullia maculata; assembly: GCA_003055125.1. NCBI lineage: Eukaryota > Metazoa > Arthropoda > Insecta > Diptera > Rhinophoridae > Paykullia > Paykullia maculata. Next base: position 9,416 of record NDXZ01138729.1, on the reverse strand, counting down.
GTGATAATTGTGAGCTCTTTTAGTTTTTATCCAGTGGACATTTTACTATTTTCAAAATGTGTTTTTATTTCCTAAATAAACCCACATATTCTCTAATTGCTGACAATGTGTTTACATCTTTAAAATGTTAATCAATTAATAAACTTTTGCCGGTTTTATTAAATTTTCCAAACATGTGCATTATTATGAAAGATATTTTTTTTATAAACATAAGTTTTATTGAAACAACAGGATATAAAAGTTTATGATCTTTATGATATGTACCTATATAGGTATGTATGCATATAAAGTTCATTTTAAAGAAATTGTATTAGCACTTGAAAACAAAACAAACCACAAATCAAACAAGCAACAAATTGTGAGAAAAATCATTGAAAGGAATCCATTTTTAAATATTTATGTATGTATGTATATTTGTTCTAATGAAAAAAGGCGCGAAATTATGTTTACGAAAATATAACACACACACACACACATTAAAAAAACACATAAATTACATTTATGGAAAACACACACACATAAACATTATGTTGGGAAAAACTAAAAGTAAATCAATGCGTATCATGTTAGTCATATGTAGAACAACAACATGTTGCATAGAATTGCAATAAAACAACAACAATATAATATAATATTAAACATGGTCTAAGTAAGAACAACGAATGAGCACGAAATATCCTCTCATATAATCAACAGAACGTAAACTCAACAAACAAACAAAACGAATGCAATAAAACGAAAAAAAGATAACGGATGTTTACACGAAGTTCTCACATCGAAATAAAAAGCCGGCAATTACAAAAACACAACTAGAAACATATAAACGCAATTCATACAGCCATGAGAGTTTGTTGAGTGTTTAAGTATGTATGTGTGTATGTTGTGTGTGTATTTGTATCTAATTACTGCAAAAATGCATCTGCTGGACTTTCAAAAGTAAAAAATTACATATTGACGTAATTTTTTGTTTGTTATAATGTTCCTTGCTTAATTGGTTTTCTATCGATATTTTAAAATTTGTCTAGAAACACCGAGAGATTTTTTTTTGTATAAAAAGCCATTAATTAACCTTCAGAACTAAAAGCATTTTTATTTCTTTTAGTATATTTTTTTAATCTGTTATTATGTTCATAAACCTACAGGGTACATTTTTACAAAATAAAGGGGGTCCATTAAAGACTTCCAAACTTTGACAGTCCATAGCGGCCATATTGTTAAAACTAAATCTGTCGATTTAGGCATTAAAAAAGTTCTTCTCTGGAACAATTTTTTTTCTCGTTACAATTTGCGTTAAAAGGTTTTTTTTATAAATAAAAACATTTTTTTTTACTAAAATCTTAATAAAAAATTTTTAGACGAACTTTCTTACTTTATTTTTCAACAATTTTCAATTTTTCATTTCATTTTTCTCTAAGTGTTTTAATATTATCTGTTATTTTTTAATTTTTTTTGTTTGTAATTTGATGATTCCCAAAAGCACCAGGGGGTTGTTTTTTGCATTGTTTGTTGGGCCGTATTAGTTTTACTGGATGTGCATTTAGTTGTTATTGTAATTACTGTTACATTATTGTTGTTGTTTTTGTCATAATTGCAGCTTTATTCATGTGCATCCAGGCATATGTCGGACAGACAGACACACACAGATAGATAATATTAATACATACATACCTTCTTACAATTTCAGATATTTTGTAATTAAACAGCGAAAAGAGAGTAAAATAATGTCACTCAGGGAGAAAGGGCAGATTTTTTAGGTTTTTTTAAAATTAAAAAAAAAATTAAAGAACAATTTTTTTAAATTTCTTCAAACTTAAAAAAATTCTCCCTTGTTTTATAGTTAGTTGTGACTTTTTCCCATCTAATCTTGTGAGGCCATAAACAAATTATGCTTACTTTTGTTATTTTTGACTAAAGTGCCTGCCCGTATCCCGGTCAGGTTTTTTTTAGCATCGTAGGCTTCGCAAGTCCACCTACTCCTTTGTATAGAAGCCGAAACACCCAAACAATTAATTAACCACATGTAAGAGTGAGACGTAAGATTCTCGAAGAAAGATAAGACCCCATGAGCTGATTAACAACGATAAGTAGGATATTAAACTAATTTAATCTTTTACGATTTTTCCACACATTTTTTTAACAAAAAAAGTCGAAACTAAACAAAATAGTTTTAAGTCATAATAGCCGTAATGGGGTAACTTAAAGTTTAATTTTTTTAAAGAATAAGTTCTCTACTCTAATTCTCATATATTATTTTATAATCAAATTATTTATTTAAAAGTTATACTTTATTTTCTACTTCCAGCCCACTGTGCTGTTGTTTAAGTACAACATTTTTGCTCGTTTATTTAGTGCAGAAATAATTAAGAGTTCTACTCCTATTCTCTGAACCCCTTAGCACATAAAGGACTCCTCTATTTAATTTAGCTCAATTCATTAAAATTTCGTTGCGTTTCATTTAACATGGACATTTTCTTTGCCGATAAAGTGCATCGTAATTTTCCTCAGCTGATCATGTTGCATGTTTTTCAAATAATTTCATAATACTCAGGCAGACAGACGGACGGACAGACTTGGCTAAAGAGCGTATGACTGACATATGCTTTTTCTTGCTTCTAATACATAGTTATGCATTTTTAGGGTGTATTATTCTTTTATGAGTGTGTGTGTGTGAGTATTTGTAAGTGTGTTTTTCTGCTGCTTCTAATGCTCTTAGACAAAGATGTTGTGGTATTTTCTTTTTTCCTTTTTTTTCCTTTTCCTAGACATCTGCTTTATTTATGTGTTTTTTTTCTCTTTATTGGAAATGAAAATCTATTGTTATTTTTACTTTATATTATTTTTTTTTTCTAAATCTTTTGTTTTTTTAATTTTTCCGTTAAAGATTTTTTCCTAAACTAAATATTGTTGTTGGTTTTTTGGTTTAATGTTAAAAAAAGAACATGTTTGGTTAAAGAATTTGGGAAAAAAGTATTAAAAAACCAACAAATTTGATTAAAAACTATAATAAGGAAAATGTGCGTGAGATTATCACTTGATTAAAAAAAATTTATTGACGTTATGTGTTTTTAGGGGAGATGTTTTAAGGGCAGGATTAATAAAGTTCTACTTTTCGAATGTTATACAAGAAAATCATACTAATAATGTGTTGTTTAAAATATGTGTCAAAATCACCAAATATTCTAAGGAACCATATGTGGCTTTAATGTACGAAATATATAAATAAATGTTTAAATTAATGAAAAAGTTGCTTCGATCCTAATTGCAGTTGAAATAAATACTTATATGTATATCTTTTGAACTATTAATTCGAAGAAGAGGACTCAGGCTCTTATTAAATTAATAAATCCTGACCAACTTATTGCAAAGCAGCAAACGTTGCTGGTTATCAAAACTATTTGCCGAAATCGAAAAGTGGGAACAACAAGGTACTCAATAAGAATATGAAGATCTTCACCCACAGTCGACCTGCCATCACGTCTATAAAGTTTTCCTACATTACGATTTTGCCAGGAATGTTAGACAACCTTGAACCAGATGGCAAGTCGTTCATACATTAGCTTTCTTTGGGTGTGGGGACACTCTACTGGCAATATGATCGCTTATAATTTTGGCAAAAAGGTATAGAACTGAAAGATAATGTCATCGATCATCCATTTCTTTGCTTTAAGACTCTCTCTAACGATTAAATGGGCGGACTCACATAGCACATATGAATAAAAGAGGCTAAATGTGCTATAGCGAGAACAACATAGCACTAGTCGGATCTATTGTATTCGGTGTACGCCGAATGAGTAGCCTTGAACTTCTGAAAAAACTCTTAAAATATGATTGAGGAGGAAACCCTCTCCTACCTTTCTGCATATGTCCTGCACTGAACCATCTGTTTCTGAAATATTTTAGAACAATTCGACTGTGTAGTCTTTTGGATAAAGTAATCACAAGTTTGGTCAATATATACATATTCTTTAATCAGGTCTAGTAGCTTTCTAAGGAAAACTTGGATAGTTATTTCTCCTTTCACTGCACGTAAAACAAATGACCCAAGCAACCTGTATATTTTCTTTCCATCTCCCTACTTACTTTGCTAACGTGCTAGCTTTGTATTTGCTCTTCTCATATACCTTCATTCTACTTTACTGTACCCCTGTAGTGCGAATCACTTACTTTTTTAAACTATAAATGAATCGAAACATTAAAGTCAGTCAACAACAAAATGATCGATTGTTTTATTTGGTGACCACTTTTTAATGGCAGTATTGTTAACTAAACGATAATAATTGCAGATAAAATGTTAAATTTAGTAGTGGACTCATTTACCACTTGTCTGAGTCTCCGTTATGGTGCATTTAGTTTGAAATTTTATTTTTTTTGACAACGATGCCACCTATTTCTTAGTTAGTGCACCACTTAATCATTAGTAGTTCAAACAACAAACAATGTCGATAAATTTAACGACTGTCGGATCGTTAAAAAATACTTAATCTATTGCTACTGAAACCATTAGTGTGATTAGTTTAGAAAGCAGCAGAACTCTCTCGAAGCCTGGTAACATATTTACCCGTAATTTAGTTGGTTACTTTTCAGATTTTCTCAATCTTGCTCCCCACTATGTTTAATTGTGATTTGCATGTGTGTATGTACGTTTGTATGCTTTTGTGCTCATATAAGTTTTACTTTCATTTATTTTCTTAATTTCAAATTAAATTTAATGTATTTTCATCATCAACAATAATAACAACAACAACAACGTCGTCGTGGTAGACGTTGTCGTCATATTGTTATGGTCGGTTTTTTTGGTTAAAGTGGCTGGGGCTGAGTGGGTTGGCTATAGAGGTGGTGGAGGAGGAGGAGGAGGGGGTTTGGTGTGAGGCGAGTCTTACAGTGATTGCTTTGTGGTGTGTTGGTCTGTCTATATTTGTTGCTTTGCTTTTTGGTCTTTCATCTAAAATTCATATTAAATTAAAAAAATAAAAAATTTTGACGTATCAGCAAACAAGTATTAAATGAGTAAATGTGAGCCCGACTTTTAATAAGCAGCAGCAGCCAAAAAATAGTATCCTTCTTATAAAACCGTTACTCTTGATTACTTACATGAACACCGCGTATGTGTGTATGTAGATACGTGTGAGTATGTAAATCTACACACACGCACGCACACACACACACACACATACATGTACATACTTAGACAAATATAAACAGAAAATTTGGCGGAGGACAAGTGAAATTTTTGGAAAATTTTCAACTTAACGGAGGACTTCTGTTATTAAAACGGCAAAAAGTAAAGGTGGGAGAGTAGTGTTCTAGTGGTAGTGGGAGGGGGGTGATTGGTGTTTGGTTATCTAAGAGGTCTTCTATATTTCATTAGATACCCAGTCATATGGTTGAGTTTTGTAAATTTAGAGCAGGAGATTTGTTTTATTTGACTTGACTAAAAGATTTATACATAAATGGTTAGTTTGCTGTTGATGTTGTTAAAAAGGAATACACACAGACATTCACCACCCATACTCACATTCACATACTTGATTTAAATATTAATAACAAATGCTGGCTGCTTTTTAATGGCAAAATGTAGATGTTAGAGTATAAATTTAATTTCCTCATATGTAATTGTAGTGAAACTTTACAATCTACTGATTAATAGGCACACAAATTTACATACATACAGACATACATACATACATGCAAATCTAATGAAATTTCTTTAAAAGTACAGTTGAAACAAAATCAAAATATAAATTTTGTTGGCCAACTTTACCTCGTCTACATTACAAATTAAAATATTCAATGGTTAATGAAGGTCTCTCAATTTAATGATTCGATGTTTTTAAAGGAAACAGGGTGGCCAGGGTTTGAAGAAGAAACTGTTATTCCTGATTGTTTTAAATAAAAACTCCTGAAATAAGAATGAATATATGCAAATGAAAATTGCTGTTCCTGTAATAAATAAAAGTTCTATGAAAAAAATACAAATAGATTTTATAGGAAGAAAAATCTGTCGCTCATTCTAATGAACATTCCATCTATTTGGGTTTCCAAAAATTTGTTTATTTTAGGTCTATACTGTTCTCCGTTGACGGTAACGCTTTTCTAGCCTCATTTTTAAACAAGACCAATGATTCCACAGGCCCGTTAGGCGTAACAAATAGTGATATTTTTGTGGATGGAGTGATGCCAGGAACGGCGCTTTTTGACATGGTTATTGAGCCAAAAATAAGGCTAATGACTGAATAATAATGCGATAAAACAGTTGGAGAATTCTTGTTTATTTTGAGCCCCCGCTGACCACAAACGATTGTCATTCGGCGTTTAATCTTGCACTCGCTAAGATCAATGCCCGAGCTCTTTACGTTATATTTTCCATAAAATGATTCGGCTTCCAAAGGCTGTGAATAATAACGAATCGACTCATTTGGGTCCTCATCATATTATGATTTAAAGCAACAATTGGCTCTTTAGTGCGCCTTAGTATGACGCCTTTGCGAATGCATTTTTTCGTTTAAAGTAAACTTGATACGATTTAGTCGCTCCCATAGATGATTGTGGCGATTGTACAATGAATGTATTGATAATTTACCTTAATAACTAAAAAATGCTCCAGAATTCTAAAAACTTTTAAAAACTCCCTACAATTCTTAACTTCATTATCCTGCTACCGGAACAATTGTTACATATTCATTGCTTTTGTCCTTAAATCAGCCTATTGGGCCACATGGGAGCTAAGTTAGTGTCTTATAATTGTGATACTTAAACTAACATCATAGTGTTTAAAATATGTACATACATATGTACATAAAAAAACAATCAATTAACAAAGGTCTAATACTAAATTAAACTTCTTGCAGCGTCCCAATTGTCTTCAAAGTTAAACTCTAAACTTCCCTCCATAAAATTATTACGCTTTTAAAAATGATTAAATTGTCAATGAATGACTAATAATTTTTGCTTGAAATGTCGAAGAACGTGGGGTGGGGTGTGTTGTTGCAGCTTTGCAAACCCTTATAACAACACGTTTTCATACACATACATACATTTATATGTATGTACACACATATAAAGTATGTGTAGTTTATTGTATTTGTTCTCTCATATATTGCATGATTTTCCAAAAATTAAGAAACACATTCATTCGTACATAAATTGTAAAAACGTGCGTGTCTTGTTTTATAACTTGACTAAAACACAGACCCCCCTCACCAAATTCTAACTTATTTGCCTAAAAATCTTCTTAAACCATAGAGAAATATTTTAAAAGGAATGTAAGCAGTAGAGGTCAAGGAAATAGTTAAGGAAAATTATACAAATTTTCAATTTTAAATTACAAAAAAACTTAGGACTTTGGTAAAAGAAAGTTTTAAAAATTAAGAAACATTTGGCTGGAAAGTTTTCATTTTTATACCCATTGTGTTAAATATCACACAAAAATACATTTGAAAATCAACAACAGTTTTCTAAAGATTAAAAAGAAATAACAAAAAAAAAACTTTATATTAACGTTTCTTAATAAAAATGTTTTTTTTTCAATTTCATTTAGCTGAATTAGAATTTTTAAAATTAAAATTTTAAATTTAATAATTAGCTCTAGAGTTTGTAATGTTAAATATAATAATTTTAATATTCAGCTAACCAAGTCGGGACTTAAAGATTTTAAAGAAATTTGTGTTGTATTTTTTCAATTCAGCTAGCTGAATTAGTACAATATAATAATCTTTTAAAGGTTTAACCATAAAATTTGTATTTTTTGAAATATTCAGCTGACTTAATACACATTTAGTACTAGATTTTTTTTTTACTCTAGATTTTTTAACAAATTATGTTATGTTTTTAAAATGCATTGAATATATTATGCTATGAATATATTAGTATTTAGTTAGCTGAAAGACACTTAACATAGAAATTTCTAATATCATATAAAGTTTTGAAAAAATAATATGATTACCATTGAAATAAAACTGGTTGGAAAATATAACAAACTAAAACTCAATTGTTTTTTGAAAAGATTATAATTTCACCAAATAAATTTTTTGCAACTCAGTTGATCAAATATGTTGTAAAGTATAAATATTTATAGTTGTATTGAAATAGTTTCATTAGCTCTAAATAGCTAACGTTATTCATGTCAATAAAACACTTTTTATTACATGTTTACCCTGGTAAACATTAGGCCTCAATAGCTAATGAAACTATTTCAATACAACTATATAATCTTAATTGGCCAAATAACAAATATAAACGATAAATATTTATGTTTTTATGTAGACCTACACTATCCCAGCAAAAACTAAAAATGCTTTGTAATGAATTAAAATTATAAAAATACAGTAGTTGCACTACTTACCTTTTGGTATTTTACCCCTTTACTTTAACACGGCAATGTCATTGGAGGCATGTTCTTACCCCGCTCCCTTACAAATAGGGTCTTAAATAAGTCATTACTACCCTCGCTTACAAATAGGGATTTTGTGAAGTCATTAAGTAACTTCTTACTATTAATGAAAAAAGCCGCCCTTTAGATTACAAATCAGGAATTGAATAAGTCATTACTTTTAAAATATTATTTAACTATTTGCTTCTAATAAGTAAAATATCCACCTGATTGTATGAGCTTACAAAACTCAATAATAATAATATATTATATTCGGCTGTCTAAAAAAGAAACTGAGGTTTGTTACTTTTATACGTTACGTTTTGCAGAAACACTTAGAAAAAACCTTTAGAGCCGGTTTGAAAACCGTCGAAAATATAATTACTTATACGTAAAGTATGTTAACCCAAACGAGAATTATAATAACTTATTAAAGTGGCTCCTAACATTTTTTCGTTTAACAAAAACACTTAGAAAAAACCTTTAGAGTCGGTTTGAAAACCGTCATAAAACTCATGAACATCCGTCGAAAATACAAATACTTATACTTAAAGTATGTTAACCCAAACGAGAATCATAATAGTTAGTTTAAGTGGTTCCTAACTGTGGATACTGTTTTATTTAAGTTTTTACTTGTTATTCATGTAATTATGTTACCTTTGATTTTAATTTTGTATTTTTATTTTTGTTTAAAAATTTTTTTTATTATTGAAAATTCATTAACTGAATAAACTTATGTACATACGATTGTACATATTTATAATTTTCGGTTTATGAAATAAATTTAAAGAAGAAATTTGTAAGTCTTCATAAACATTCTTATACATGTGTGGATGGAGGATCAACGCACATACAATTCATTTATTATTACCGAACACCACACTAACATTTTTTTCGTTTAACAGAAACATTTAAAAAAACTTTAGAGTTGGCTTAAAAACCGTCATGAAATTCATAAACATTTTTTTTTTTTTTACATTTTTTTACATTTAACATTTATTTTTTCAAATTCTCTTAATACATTGTTGCTTAAACTACTATCATTATT
>NDXZ01138726.1:5996-23878 GCA_003055125.1 Paykullia maculata | reverse complement strand
TTCCAATACCAACTGTTTTCTTTTCTTTTTTATATAAAATCATACAAACGCATGCCAAAAGTTTTAATTTTATTTTTTCTTATAAATAATGATAACTTGGTCTAATTGTCGTTGTTGTTGTTGTAGCCAACATGTTAAAAGCATTGAAAAATGCCAAGTTTCAAACTCCAACCAATGAGCACAAACAAAAGCTAACATTTATTGCCAACATACATACTTATGTATGTAAATACGACGAAAGACCAAGAAAGCCCCAACACCAAACAGTCTTCGACGGTTAAGCAACGTGGAAAGGTGTGTTTATTGCTTTCTGTTAAAATCACATAAAATTCAGTAAATAAGAAAACAAAGTAAAATGAAAATAAATTATTAAGAAATGGAAATGGAAAAACAAAAAATGTCTTAATAAACCGCGTATTAAACGAAGTGTAAAAACGAAACCAAAACGCGAAAAGGAATCAAAAAAGATTTGCAACACACGAAGTGCAATCAAAATAAATAAATAAAAAAGATACAAATGTGGCATGGTTTAGACCAAAAACGAAATCAAACATTCGAGTTGCACACAAGCGGTTCAGTTTTAGAACATCAACACCAACACAATCCAACAAGATCAGCTGCAGCCGTAAACCAAGTGCAAGACATATATGTTAAGCTAGTGTGTGTTGTTGTTGTTGGTGTTGGCGGTGTTGTAGTTACTGGCATTGTGGATAGTTAGTTTACGGCCATTTGTGCAATGTTGCAACATACTAAATGCATTTGCCAATGTGGATCAGTTAGTTAGGCATGGTCCGTCACGAAAGACGGTCGATGGCCGCAACTGCAATAAGTGGAATAATGTGTGCCAAACGCAGAAAAGCGCGGTCTTTACGAAATTCTCTAATAACTTGTTTTAATCTCTTCATCAGTTTAACGCTTTTACATGGCGTATCCGTGGCCTTGGACGATGCGGAATTCGCCCACTATGCTAATGAAGCGGATGTGGTGGCGGGTGTTGGTCGTACAGCCCATGAGCCCCGTTTCGGTGAACGTTTGCTACCGTTACGTAAGAAAACACAAAACGTCGTCAATGTGAATAATCGAAATAGTTTGTTGAACAAATTTCAAAATCAAAATAATCATGCAGTCATTAGTGTGAATACAGAAAAAAGTGTAAATAGTTTGTTGAAAAGAAGTAATTATATAGTGAGTCAGGAAAATGACCTAAAAGTGAGAGCAAAAAGTCATGTAACTTATAATAATAACAATAGTATTCGTAATAATTTAGCGATGAGTCCCGAAGCGTTTACACTGTCTGTAGCTTCTTTAGAAGATCAAACATTCGAAACTATAACAACGGCACCTTCGCGGCGAAGGCAAGCTAAACAGTTAAATAGACGGGAAGATGTAAATGCGGCTGAAGCCATTTTAGTGGCTAATGTGTCTAAGGCGGATCGTTTAGTGGAAATGTCTACAGAGTTTTTTGTAGTGCCAACAAGTTCAACATCAGCTCCGTCAAGCACTTTGATCCCTTCAAAAACGGGTTCCAAGGCTAGAGGTTTGCCCAACTTCATACAGCCATCGTCAATGTCTCCCGGAGGTCCACGTTCAGTGCTTATAGTAGCCCCAAAATCTGCAGCAGGTGTTAATATTTCGGCGACGCCACCTACTATAATATCGACCCATTTTAACTTCACAGGTTTACGTAAGGAACCGTGGGTAGTACCGGTATTAGTTTTGGCCTCTCTAACAATGCTTATGATGGCTGCTTTCGAAATTTTTGTGCTGTTTAAGGCCTGGCGAACCTCTCCTTCTAGAAGGCATCTTTTCCTAGGACAAATGTTACTTTTGGGATTATTTGCCTGTGCTGGTTTAGGAGCTATAATTACAGCGCAACCCTCTTTGCTGACCTGTGGCACCATACGTTTCGGTGTCGGAGTGGCTTATGCCCTGGTATTTGCTGCATTGTTGGTAAAATGTGTTTTTCTGATAAGTCTTAATGGTGGCGTGTACCTGCCGGCTCCTTATCAAGGACTTTTGCTACTCTTTGCAGTTCTCATACAAGTAGCTATAGGAGCCCAATGGCTGATAACTTCGCCGCCCGAACTATTTACGCTTTCAGTACCGTTTGGAGCTAACACTTTACTAGCCTCAACTATGTCATCTCAGTCAGAGCATGCTGACACCTCGTCCTCGTCATCATTTGGCTCTATGTTTCATGCTACCACATCCACAGACATGTATGCCCGCATAACCACAGCCGGCACAATATTAATACCTCTGTGCAAAACCCAATTTTCTGAGTTTCTCTTTTCACTCATCTACATTATATTCCTCATAGTATTTGTCTCAGTTTTGGCCATAAAATCTCGAGGCATACGTGACAATTATCGAGAAGCTACATACATTGGTTTAGCCATAGGAGGAGCCATACCCATTTGGTTGGGTTGGATGTTATGCGGTCTGGCTGTGGCCGAGCGCCATAAAGATGCTTGCATAGCATTCGGTTTGGTGGCGACCTCAGCCACCGTATTTCTGGTAATGTTTATGCCTAAAGGTCGTCAACTAGCCGCCATGGGCAAAGAGGGTCTTTATGTCGAAGACAGAGAAGAACAGTTTAGTTCTTTAAGTCGAGGCGGTTCAGGATACTCACCATCATTCTTTCACTTTAAACCCATCAAATATGGAGTAATGGGAGGAGGAGGAGGAGGATTTCAAAATTCTGCATCGAATTCAGCCAATGGTGGTAATATGAAACACTCATCGAATGCTTTAAATGCAGGAGGTAAGTTGTGCACATTTTTTTTCTAATACCGAAATTTATTAGTAGCATGAAAACTTGCCAGAAAAGAAAAACAGAAAGCATTTTGAAGGAAATTTTCAAGAGCCTAAAAGTGAAGTCAAAATTTATAAATCCTACACCACAATGGGTGTAAAGGGCATTACAAGTTAGCAAATATATAAATAAATAAAGTTTTCAAGAAACTATTTTTTTTTTTAACAAAAATTGGTCCTGGGTTATACATATATAACCCCTACTTCCACAAACTTTAGGTTACTAATGAAAAGTGGCAACAGTGTTATACAAATTTAGCAAAAAAATTGTATATGGTTTACATAGTTTACATTGTTGGATATATGGTCCGGGCTTAACCAACTATACCAAATATACTTTGTGGATTGTGGAGAAATCGTGTTATAAGTTTTTTTATACTTTTAAATTTTTTTCTTTTTTTTTGTAAAATGTATGTTACATATGACTTGTAAAATTTCGCACTTCAGAATCGAAACATATTTTTTTAAACCTTGAAAATACTGCTGGTGTGAATACATATAAACAAGTCATATGACAAAGATTAAAGCGTGTTCTTTAACATACATGTATTTAAGTAACTTTTGAAAAAAGGTTGGTGGTTTTTTTGTTTATCAAATGACAAACAAACGCCATCACTTAAAATACATATATTTTTTTTATCTAACACAGATTAATTTATTATGTATTACTTAACCTTTATGTTACGTTACTTTGATATCCCTAACTCTGTAGGTAAATTTTACTGCCAGACATTTCGCCAGTACTTTCGCCTGGTTCAGACCAATCTTGTTGTTTGCATTTTTTTTTTAATAATTTATTTTCACTTCATTTTTACAACAAAAATGTTTTTATGCGTGTTGCATCGTAAAATGTAAAAACAACAACTGCAAGCAATGCAAGAAATAGTAGATAGAAGGCAAAAAGAAGACAAACAAACAAAAAAAAAAAGACGTTAGAAATGTTGTAGAGCAAAAGAAGCTAACAAATTACAAGTATGTATTTCGTTCGGTAACCGTAATAAATGTTAAATAGTTTCTTTTAACTTTTTGCAGCCTTTAAACATAAAATTAACTACAATTTACTTCCTTCTTCTCATTTTATTATTATTAGTTGTTGCTTTTTCTTTATTTGCTGCCATAGACTAACGAAATAATTCAATGCAATTTTCTTTTCTGCTTTTCTATAATTTTTAGGGTTTTGGCGCAATAAGGGGGAGTAAAAATATATTTGCAGTTAACAATGAACAATTTGCAATTTAAAAATATGTATTTTATTATGTAACGTTTTTTTTTTAAATTTCTTTTCCACATAGCAAGACATCATATAAAATAGTTAAATTGTAGTGGGAATTGTAAAATAAAAAATACATTTATTTTTGTTTATATTTTGTTATGAAATTTACTTTTAACATATTACGCAAACCAAAATAACTGCAACAACATCAATAAAAGAAAAACATTAAATGATAATTAAGTAAAAAACTAAATATTGTGGAAAATTGCCGTAATTAATTAACAAACTATTAAAAGTTTTAACACTTGCTGGAACCGGGAATATTAAAGTTTATTATTGAAAAATAAAAAATAAAACAAGAAGCAACAACAGAAATTTAAACACTTCAATAACTAACAAAATTCAAAATGGCTTTTTACAAGCTTTAAAGGATTTTTAATATTGCTTTTGTAAATAATTTTCTTTGCACTTTAGTTAATAGAAAATTTTGTAATAACAATAATTTCTTACAACATGTTATTATCTAAGTTTGTTGTTACTTTTTGTATATTTTTTAAAGCTTCAACAAAAATTATTAACACACAACATATATATTTTTTATTTTAACATTGTATATAATAAATGCAATTTAATTTTTATTTCTATTTTCTTTTAAAAAACATTATGACGATATTATTTATTTAAAAAAATAATAATAATTATATAAAGAAAACTGACAGTGAAGGGTAAATTTGACAAAAAAAAAAAACATTTTCGACTAAAGAGTTTTTTAGTGAATATAAAACAAAAGTAATAATACAAATAAAAAAATATGCTTTATTTAAATATGTTTAGCAAAAATTGTTTTTAAATGAGTTTTAAACTCAACTGTTTTTCATTAGAAATGATTTTGGTATAAAATGAATGTCAAAAATAGCTGACTAACTGTTATTTATTAAAATATTTTTATTTTAAAATCAAAAATTGTTGATTAAAGATTTTTTTTTATCAAATTTTATTGACGAAATATTTTTGTTAAATTGAATTAGTTTCTTTTAGTTTTAGAAAAAAAGAATTATTAATTAATCTGTTAAAAATGATTAATTTTTTTCAAGACAATTATTTTTAATTTTAACTCTGGCTCTTGAGTTCATTCAAATTTCTTAGAAATTTAATTTTTTTTATTGTGATAATAATGAATAATAAGGTGAAAAATTAGTTTTTGCCGACACTAGCCGAGTGTAATGCCTTTTTCGAAACCAGCTACGGTTTCATCATCAGCACTCTTTGATCGGTATTTTAGTGTTGGATGTAAATATCATCTATTTAACTCAAAGTTATTAGGAAATAGTATTTGATGACTGATTGTCGCCTATATTCATATTTGTCTACCACTAGTTGAGTTAGAACGAAATTTACAACAACAACTTTTTCTGTTTTGTTATTGTTCTTCACACATCACTAGTTTTATTAGTTATAATTGTGAACACAGTGAAACGTGATTTTTATTATTTACTAAGATTTATTAATTTTTTATTAAATGTGATAAAAAAAAGCTTAGTACACAATATTTTTTGGTATGAAATTCAGTTCCATATTATAATCAATTTTTATGAGTGTGATTTTTTTAAAATTGTTAAATAAAGAAAAACTTAAAAACTGATTAAAGTTTAGTCTAAGTGCCAAACATAATGTATTCGTACAACAAACAAACCAATCTTTTAAATAAGACTATTTTTTACCTCATCTTCAAGCTTTTATTGGTTTTAAGCACTTTTTTTTAATGTTAAGCTGTTTATCTTAATGCAAAGCCTGATCCCCAATGACACGGTTATTTAAATTAATGCAAGTTTTACCTTAAAAGAACCAGTTCTAATATACATATATCAATGAAATCCAAGCCTTTACTACTTCTTTGTCTTCATGTCTTGTTTTGCTGTTTAAGTTTACGATGATCGTCTTGATTTATTTTTTTACACGTATATTTAGAAAGAACCAAAATAATTTAGTTTCATAATAGTTTTATGATGTCCAAAACATGTTTCCGTTCGTATGCATTTTTACTATCAAATTTCAATAGAAGTTTGTTTTCTTTCAATTTTTAGAACAATAACCAAAACAGTCTTCGATGGAAGTAAGATGAAATATTAATAACAAACTAACGGTACTATGTACCTTTTGGGTAAAGTTAAGAAGAGTTCTTAGCTTATTTCCATATTGTATTATAAATTATTCATTTTTTCTATTATACTCAATTAATTCAAGAATATTTTTTATTGTTTTTTTTTTTTTGCCCACAACTGTAGAAATATTACAAAATGTTACTAACAAAAGCAATTTAACACAAACAAACAATAAAAATAAACTACATAAACAAAATTAGCACCTCTACAACAAATTGTTAATTTAAGAGTGAAGTTGTTTGTTAACTGCTTTTCAATTATTGTTATCATAACGAACAATTTCAGCGAGAAAAAAAAGCAAAAGTGTTAACACAAACAGCATAAACTATTTAAAAGCTAAGTTACAAACTTCAGCCAACTAAAACTTCCTAACGTGTTACTTGGGCAAAATTACAACAAAACAATAAATCCGTAATTATGGTCAGAGTTAAGGCAAAGGTTAAAACAAATTATATTCGCTTTTAAGCAATACCAGGCGACTTATTAAAAGTTGATTAGATTTAGTTGGGAAAAAAGGCAATAAAAAACAAACAATTAAAACATTGTAAAACTGCAAGCAAATACAAAAAAAAAAAAAGAAAACCAAAATAAGTAAATTGAAAAGTAATGCAAATTATTAACCGTAAAACCATCATGCATCATCACTTGCATAAATTATTTTTGTTGTAAATTTAATCATAACCATGAACAACAATGTCAGGTTGATGGAAATGAATGGATGCATTAGGATTTGTGATCTGATGTATGCCAAGAAATCATGTATTACATTGGAAAAACAACTTAAGCAAACAATGATTCAATGGATATTAAAAATAAAAGAAAGTATATTATACCATCATGCCAAACATTGTATGTTAGAGTTTAAGCAAAGCGTTAAATAACATTTGTTAAGCAAATGAATTTGGTTAAACTCGTACATTTAACTCAAGTACTTTTTACATTTTTCATTTTACAATTAAAACAAAAAAAAAAAAATTATTTTTTTAGGTTCAAATGAAAGTAAATACGAGAAAAGTATTTTTTTTTTATTTTATACATATTTATGCCAAATCATTATCTTGACTGTGAGAAGAGAGAAGGAAATTTAAAAAAAAACTCAAGAAACCTTTAAACTCTTATTAATTTTCTTTATCTAGAATCTAGATACATTAACATTCATATATAAATAGTTACATACATATGTATCTATGCATGTCTGCCTTCCTGTCTACCTGTGTTTAGACATTTTTTCCTTTCTTTTGTGTCAAAAATTGTTTTAACCAAAATAATTGATGTTTAAATACAATAACAAGACTCTCTTACAAACATTTGAAGTTATTTTTAGTTTTCTTACAAATTAAAATTTACCTTAAGCGGATTAAAATTTTCTTTAGTTAAACAAACAAAAATCTTTAAACACCTACACTGAAATCACATAGTCTGACAGACAGAAACACGTTGCTGTGTTTGTGTATTGTTAATGTAATTTAAGATTTTCATATATAAAAGCTAAAGCTCATTAAATCAAAAATTAAAAGCAGGACTGTAATATTAAATGAATTAAGGTCACAAACGTTTTATTTGTAAATACATAAATACATAATACAAATTATTCGTCAATTAAATGTTTTAAGATTGAAATATTAGACCCAACCCAGACAGATAATATTTTTATATCAACATTGCTTATGGAGGCTGATAAAGTGTTTCTTGTTTTTGTTGTTACTATAAAAAAAGATAGGTAGATGTCAATTAGCACTTATCAAAGGTACATTTTTTCAAACTAACACTTTTTAATTTACGCTTAATTGGGAAAATATATAACATATTCAAACAAATCCGTATCAAAAATTTGTATTTTATAATAACTTAACATAAAATTCACTCAATAAGTTCAAAAAATATTTAGGCAATATTAACCCAATATTTATAAAAAAAAATGAAACGATAATCAATTTTTTCCATATACTTAAGGTTGATAAAAAAACATTTTGTGTGAAAATTTTATTTTAAAAATCTTTGATTAAATCAAGATTTTCTTTTATAATTATTAGGGTCAATTAACAACCAACCAACCAAGCATAGAAAACAAAAGACTAACAAATAAGAACTTTAATTTAATGGACTTTTTATTACCATTAAAATATATGAAATTTGTGGCAGTCAAGCGTGTTTGTAAGCAACTAATGTATTTAAGTTAATTTGGATCATTTTAATAAACGATCGGTTAGCACATACAATTGTCGCCAAACATAAGGCCAAAATAGATTTTAAAGTTTGTAGTGAAAAAAAAACAATAAAAAATTAAATTTACTTAACAAAACATGTTAGAAGCATAATTAAAGTCATAAACACGTCTTATTTTTAATTATATATTTAAAAAAAAATTTCAAATTTACGTTGAATCAAAAAAATAAGTTTTGAATTGCATAAGCAGCTTAGCAAAAAATAAAACTTTAAATATTTATAAAAAAAATTAAAAAAACGCCCCAGCTTGAAAATATTTGAAGAGTAAAATTTCCTTTAATACAAATGATACGTAATAAAACATACCTTAATTTATACGTTTACTATCCGTAATATAACCGCTTTAAACTCTCAAAGTTTTTTCAATGAATAAAAAATTTTTAAATTCTTCTACTTTTTCTTGTGGTCTAAAAATGTCACGCACTCTTATTAGTTAAATAGAAGACAGTATTTCCCAACTTTTTGATGAGGAAACAATAAAAAAAATATACATACCTATTTTTTTATAAACAAAAACGATTTGCACTTTATTTCTTTTCCCACCCAACAATTTGTTGAAATTTGTAAAAAGTTTTAAACTCATTCGCTTACAGCAGAGCATACGCACATGGAAATGCTTAAAGAAAATATGTATTTTGAACTTTTTTTTACATATTTCTCTCTCTAGTAAGAAAGGGATAAGCGAGTTTTAAGTTGTTTTAAAAATGTTTGCCTCTGCCTTTTTTGTTGTCAGTACACGCATAGAAAAAACATGGTTGAGTATGGTCACGGTAATGTGATGACAGACAATTTTAAAGTCTATGATTACTGCAATCGTCATATGATTGCCACAATCACAATATGGTTGTAGTCATATTTTACGTCAATAACATGATCATGTTTGTATGGTTGCAAAAAGCATTATATGTTTGTCCAAATTATAAACTTTGCTACGGATAATCATAAATATGATGGTTTCAGATTATGGTTATCATATATTCTAAAACCATCATATCCGTAAAAAAGTTTAAAATTTGGACAAACATATAATGATTGTGACCATCATATACTGATTGCAATAATCATAGAATTTTAAAATTGCCTGTGATCATATTACCGTGACCATACTCAACCATGTTTTTTCTATGCGTGTATAAATATCAGAAATTTGTTTTTATCTTCAAAAGAATGATTACTCTGTATTTGGTAGATATTAAATATGTATGTAGGTATGTACTTATTAACTGTAAACTAGTTTGATTTTTCCTGCTAAGAATTTAAACAAAGGTTTTCCTTTTAATGAAAATTTTGATTAATTGTTTAACAAGTTCTATGCCTTTTGAGATTCTTAATAAGTTTTATTTATTTATATGTTTAACAATTTTTGATATATAAAAGTTTTCACACAACGTGTATAAGAATCGGATAATCTTATGAAAACTTTGGGAATGACCGGTTTGGATTAAGAAGTTGTTTCTTGAAAAAACAACGGTTTATTTAATCATCTATTTATTATAATACTTGTTTAAGAACGCGTACACATGATGATGCAACAACGGCTCTCAAACAAAATATCATTATGCTCACACGTTTTTCAACAAGTTGTTTGTGGTTGATGTTGCTGTTGCTGTGTATCTGTTTGACTGTCATGTTTTGGTTGCATTAGAGCAAACTATCAAAAAGTTTTAACTTGTTAAGTAGTAATTTCTTACACTTTAAATATTTTTTATTAAAGTTAAGAACGAACTACATAGTTAGAGAATATAATACAGTTGAAAATAATATGTTAAAAAAACTCTAAAGAAAAATGTTTTTAAAATGGCTAAAAAAATATTTTACAGAAAACTTTTAATGAATTATTCTTTCATTAAATCAGTTGTTAAATAGTGCATTTTGTAGTGGGAATGAACATTAATTACGTTTTTTATTTTTCTCTTATTAATTTAAAGTTTTCGTGTTTAAGCTTTTTTTTGGATTTTATTTTAACTGTTTTTTTTTAATGTGCTTTAAAGGAATTTTTATAAATTGTTATTTTCTTGTATGTTTTCTCGTTATTCTTCATAAAAGGAAAAGTGTTCTATACATAGAAGTGATATATGTAAAAACTTACATATATGTATGTATGTCAGTTAAATAACACTCACTTCAAATGACATTAATTTTATTTTTTTAAGATCTAAATTTCGTTTTTATAGCGTTTGTATTCGCCTTTAATGAACTATTAAGTTCTTGTTATTTTATTCTGTTGTTTGAAAAATTTTTAGTTTTATTTATTGTCTGTTTTCTTGGTGTTCACTTTTGTTTATGTATGTAATAAAAAGATGTCAAAAGTTACCGTTAGAAAGACAAGACAAGCAAAGAATTAAACTTCAGTTTTATTTATGTATAAATTCTTTAAATATATTAAAAACATTATTTAAACCCATTTATGTTAACCCACCATTTACGATTTTCAAAGAAGTTTGTAATTATTAACCGTTAATAGCATTAATTTATTATTAATGCAATATCTTTAATGTATTTTTTAAACAAAAACCAATATATTACAAACAATAAGACACTTTATTTTGCTTTTATTTAATTGTTGTCGCTGGTGACTTAAGAAATTAAAAAATTATTTATACCATGATTGTTTTTTGTATGGAAATTAATTGAATAATGTTTTAAGCTACTAATCACTTAAAAAAAAATAATGAAAAAAAGGCAAATACAAGTTCGTCTATTTTAAATGCAATAAACGACTATTAAAAATTGTGAAAATTTCTAGGAATTTTAGAAAATATTTTATTTCAATAGTAATTTTCTAAATTACATTATATTTACATTTTGTCTCACTTAAAATTCTTTTTCATAAATTTTTATGAAACGGTCTGCAATTACAAGTTAAAAGATATCAATAAAATAAAAATTCATCAGATCACAATTCAAAATGCAAAAAAGTGTGTTTAAAGACAATTTAAAATTGCTTTTACAGCAATTTATTGTGGCATAAATCATCGCAGTAAAGACCAAATCTCGTAAGCACGGACAATCAGGAAAAGACTAAAGCAAAACAAAAAAGAAGAAGAGATACAAGCGGCTAATAAAGCCGGCAAGCAATTTTGTATGATGGTAGGTTTATGTGTCCTTTTGGCATTCTCGAAGTTTTTCTCAACACCAAACTGATCGATTTCATTTATTGCCTTAAACGACAAACAACTGATGTAAAGGATCTACAAACAACTGATGGTGGGTTTTAACGGTCATGTTAAAGTTAAAAAACAAAATAAAGAAAAAATAAGATACAAAACCAAATCACTAAACTAAAAAACAAAAAATGGTCATGTGTCAAAAACAATGCACACACAATTGGTAACCGCATATTTAGAGTACAAACACTTGCGTTACAGCTCAAACTCAAATACACTTAACGACAAAAGAGAGAACCTTTTTCGAGAGGCAACAACGTTAAAACACAAATGTTTGATAATTTTTTTTTATTATTAAGTAAACAATTTTTTGTTTATGGCTTAATTTTTATGATTTGCATTCGTTCTTATTACCGCTATTAACAACACTTTAAATAACTTTTCGAAAAAATTTTGTTAAATTATCTTTTTGCTTTTAAGAATAAAGACTGTTTTGCGATAAACCCTTAAAATTAAAAAAATAAATAAAATTGGTTGTAGTGAGTGAACTTTTTGCTGTCACTGCTTGTTTCAGCATAAAATCGCTTTAATAAAAATACCCATTTTATAAAGAATTTTTGTGTTGTTGCTTATGAGATTTTCTTTTTTCGTTTGTGTTTTACTTCCTTTTTTTACTGAAACTGTTGCTTATGATGATGAAGTATTTAAACTTGAACTTAATTTAATGTTAAACAGTATTGCTACTACAACAATAAGAAAACTAAACTACTGTCTGCCACAAGACGAAAACCATTCAAAACTTGGGCATCGTATTGGATGTAAGTTTGAGTGTCGTTGTTGTTTAAAAAAAAATATATGAAAACCGAAAAGAGTAAATAAATAAACTTAATACATATTTAATCTTGATGGCGGTTTAAGTTTAATGTTGTTGTATTTTTTTGTTTGTTTTGTGTTTTAAGTATTATAATGCGAGTGCATCACTATCGTCATCATTATCATCATAGTCTTCATCATCGTTAGCATGAACATAACTTTAGTTACAGCCTCAGTTACTGTTTTTTACCAAACATATAACCTTGAACTTTAAAGTTATGAGAGCGGCCCTCCTAAAGCGTTGGTAAATACAAACTTACAACAACATTAAACAATAAAAGGAACAATAAACATACTCGTAAAAAGAAATATACGTGTCAGTCAATTTTAAACATTGACGTTTTTGTTTCTGTTCTGTCCGTTTTGTTTTTTGTACTTTTTTACTAAATATGATAGCAATGCTGATGACGCGGCAAGTTTTCATAAAAAAATACTTTATAGCTGTGTTGTCCAATCTTTAGTGAGTCCTCCTTATGGCTATAGAAAATATAAACTGACTTTAATGAATGTCCTTGAAAAATCACCAGTAATTATTTAAATATGTCTGATCGCATAAATCAGAGAAACTAGTGTTCAAATTTAAATATTTATGCCAACGAAAACTGACAACTTGCCTAATTGAATTTGAGTTTTACATTACACAATTTAGGTTGCACATATGGTTTTTGGTTTGTCCATAAACGTTTGTTTGCATTATTTTTATTGCGGCTCGTTTGCACTTTCTATTAAGACTTCCTAAACAAGGAGCAGCCAACTATACTACTAACCAAAACCAAAGATCAGCCAACATACGCGTCCGTCTGTCCAATCAATCCATGCTCTATTTATAATTTGCAATTTTTCTTATTTTTTATTTTGCAATGATGATGACAATAATCATTTTGCCTTGAGGTGATGTCTGTTTAAAGAAAACTTCATATTACAACTAACTAACTGGCTACTAACTACGTCTTTACCTTTTTTTCCCCCCCTCCAACCAACCTCAACGTTCTACCCAGTTAGTAAAATAAAACTTTAGTGTTTTTCACTTCTCAATTAATTGTAGTTAAATTTTAATGTTTAAAAAGGGCGTGTTTGAATAGCTTGTTGTAGTTAATACATATGTATGTATGTATGTACGAAAAACATACGCTGTTATATTCATTCTATAATATTTATGAAGTCAATTTAAAATAAAAGCCAATATCTAGTGGTTTATTTTATTGCTACAAAAATTGTTAAGGAACTTTAAACAATTTTTTTCTGTTTATTAATGCACACTTCATGTACTATGTCTAAGGGAAGGACCACCCAGTAATCTTATTGAATTGTCTTCGTAGCGAATGCTGTGGAACGAAATAATAATAATAAAAAAATAAATATATTAAAAATTGCTAATAGGCCCCTTTCAAAAGAATTGCTGGTAATTATCGTGTTGAAACATCGATAATCGACATCTGTTGTTGTTGTTCGAAGTAAACTAATTTTTATCGTTTTGCAATTGATACCCATAATTGGTAATCAATGATAGTCTATTTAGTTGTAGGCCTACAGTTTTCTTGTTCAACAATTAAATGTAAAAAATGTTTAAACCAATTTTCTCAAAATTACACGAATTTTTCTTTTTATGCAAGAACTTAAGGAGAATAAGTAAAAAAGGCTATATTCGCCTGTGCCAAATTTTAATTACGCCCCACACTTTATAGTGTTTGTAAAACGTACATATATAACACCCACTTAGTTTCTTGTTGTAATCTGTATTCTTTACTAAAGAATAAACTAAGTTTATTGTGAAAAATTTGGGTTTTTCTTGCTTTAATTTAGGAACAATTTGGAAGTTAACAAATAGCTTTTTGTCGTAAAACAAACTTACATTATTGACGACTTTCTTATGGCAAAATTATCTAAAATATATATTTAATTTACTTGTACTATAAATGAATCAGTGGAAATCTGGGGCTTAATAAAGTTAATTTCAATCAACACACAAACCGACGAAGACCGACGTCAGATGTGATACCTATTTCTATATCTATACATCCATATGCCAAATGACACACTCATGTATATACATACATACATTCTTGTCACTCGTGGTGTTGTGTGTAATTTAGCGAATGTTTTTGATGCATTCAACACTTTTAATAAACAAAGTTACTTAGAAAATGATATAAAGGTTTTGTTTTTTAAAAGACTACTCTAAAATAAGACAACAACATGCCTTAAATACTACCATACATTATGATAACTTTTTACGGTGATATTGAAATATCTGGTTGGTAAAGGGTATTTGATATTCCTTACAACTAAATATAGTACTCCTTCTTGTTTGTAATTAATTCAACTAAAGTGTTAATAATAAATACAATAATATGATTAAATTTACTTCTGCGGTTAATTAACAGTCGTAATTAATTATGGTGGTGTATTAACTTATAAAACAAATATTGGGTGGTTTTTATTTAATTAAATTCCTAATTGAAAATCCTATTTCGCTTTTTAATGTAATTGATGAAGATTATATTTAGAAAATCTGAAGATGGAGAATATTTTTTAAATTAATTTCTTATCATGCACGTGTCTTAAGTCTTTCGTTTCTTTAGCTTTTAATGATGCTACAAATAAATACAAAATACAATTTGTCTTCATTTTTAGTTCAGTGCCATAATATAAATCAGAATTTTAGCTAGCAACAGTTTCTTTTCGAAAATGCTATACTTTTAGTTAAAAAGAAACTGTTTAGTTTTTCCTAGAAATCTTTAAAAAAAAATTAGTTTTAGTTTAATCTTGATAAGAAACTCTTTTAACTAAATAATAGTATTGAATATTTAACTAACTGTTTTTTGGTTTCTTTCTTTAATTCAAACTATTTAGTAGAAATACTTGAGCAAAGTGGAAGAGATTATATTTTATGTAATTTAATCAAGCAAATGAGCAATTTTTATTAATGTCTATCTTTGAGACATATTGTATTATAAGTTGCGACTGTTGATCGAGAATTTTCTTGCTTAAACAACACACACACTATTATTTAGTTGTTCGTTTGACATTATTATCTTGAAATTCATAAACCAAAAAATCAATTTGAATTGTACCAGTTTTTAAGTTTTTTTTTGCAACGTTTTATATTACAACATTAAAATAAACCTGTACAAGAAAACTAGGATGTCTGTTTGGGTTTCAGCTATATTTTTTTAAAATATGTTTATAATTTGTTTCTGCTTGTATTGCTATCTCTCTTCATTTGTCTGTTCATCCTTTTGTCTGTCCAGTAATTTACAACTCTACGATAGAGTATTTACTTAAGAAAGTAAGAAAAAAAAACTGTATAAAAATGCCGGTTACTAGTTTATATGACTTTTTAAATACCCCTCCTTCTCTCTTTCTTTAGGTTGTTTAGCTGTTCATTCATTAAATGTTTTCAATAAAAATCCTATAAGTAAAATCCAAACCAAATCAACAAAACAAACAAAACAAACAAAAAGTGAAAAATAAAAACATACTCATACGTATGTGTATTTGTATGTAAGTCTGAATGTCTAAACACGTACACATGTTGTATTACTTCAACATTAGTCATTACGGCAACATCAACATCAGTAGCAACAGCAACAGCAACAACATCAACAGCATTTACAATCAGTTATTTAGAATTATGTTGCTTATTGCTGCTGCTGCATGTTTGTACTGCTGAGCTCACTTGTCGTCTGTTTTGTGTTGCTGACAACTGTAGACGGCCGGCTCAACCTGTTCGTTCCCCTTTAACAGTTTTATTTAGTTACATTTGTTTGTTTTTCTTTGAATTTTGTTTTTTTTTCAATACTGCGATTGCTCTGTTTTCTACTTTTTCCTGCTAACATTCGTTTAATTTTCAACTATTGGTGTTGTGTCAGCATTACATAGTGGCATTTGTTTTCAATTTCATTGAAACATTTTTTTACATTATTTTTTTGTGCACATTTAGCTGCACCAAAGTCATGATTAAGAAATCCATACATATATCGTATTTTGGCTGAATAGTGTGTGTTTGTAGTATGTAAGTCGCAGACGACTACTATGTATTCGCAAACTCATAACTAGTTAATGCATATCGATTATATTACACTACCGAGGATTGGTAAAATGTCTAAGTATTGGTCTATAAGTATTCAAAATGCAATACATCACTACGTATAGAACTACGTGTTTACTGTTTTATAATGAAACGTTGCAAGTGGAAGTTTTTTAATGAGGTTTTATACATAAAAGAAAATAAACAAAAACTTTAACATTTATCACTCATATTGATCAAAATATTTATAAATAATAAATAAAAAACAATCAGGTTTTAAAATATAATTCATTATTTAGGATTTTTTATCTAAATCTGACCACTTTATACTACATACTTTTGTAAAGAACTCATTATGTTTAGGATCGATATATAAAGAGAGACATCGTAAATAGCACACAGGTACATATGTGTATGTGTGTGTATTTGTTTTTGCTAAGGTATATAAAGATGTGTCGCATAATTAAGTTGTCCTTGACAACGAACCAACAATTAATAGTTGATACACTCAACAAAAAAAGGGGGAATTAAATGGATAAATTATTTAAAACAAAATTTTTCTTAAGTTTTTAGTAACAAACATTTAAATAAACACAAGTTTATTGCTCTTATTTTCGTTAATTTGACTTTAAAAAGATGCTTCAATTTTCTCTGTGTATTTATAACTCGTTTGATAGCAGTGCTACCGAAATTGTTTTAAATCTTTTTCTAATTAAAAAAAAATAAATATAGACACATTTTCTATACTAAGAAAGTTTATAGAATATTTTAAACAGGAACAAATTATACAAAAACAATTTTATCGATAAAAAGTTATTAAAAATATTTTTGATAGCAAGAAAAGCATTTAAATATTTTATTTTAAGAAACATTTTCATAAAAAAAAAACTTTTTATAAATTTAAATTTATTAAAAATTTTGGAAATTTATAGAAAACTACAAAGAATTTATTTTTCAAAAACGCAACTTATAAAAAATATAATTTATAAATGGAGAGATTTATGGCCCCCTGGAGTATGATGTTGGGACGCTCAGCCTTAAGTAAGTTAATGAAACTTGAAACTTTATTAGTTTAGACATTTTTTATTTCTACTCAAAGTGGTTAAGAAAAGGCAGATCAACAGTACCCACTTAGGCTAAGTACGAAATAAAGATACCAACATTAATGGAGAGACAGACAAACCGACAGACATTTAGGCTCTTAGTCATAAAGCTGTAGAGTATAAGGTACATATACATATAGTAACATACTTATTATATATTTATGTAGACTAATTAACAGAATTTCATTTAATATCAACAGGAATTTTAGAAATTGCTGTTGTTGGGGTATCAAGTTTATTTATTTAGTTGCCCTGTGTGGAAAAGTGTCTACGTCTCTTCACATCTGGATATTAATTTACACAATTATAACCAATAAAGTTAAGTTCACGAACTTTTTTTTTTTTTTTTTTTTT
>NDXZ01138722.1:14757-38468 GCA_003055125.1 Paykullia maculata | reverse complement strand
AATATTCTTTCAATTATCACAAACAAAAATTAATTTTTTCATAATGAAAAGAATTCGAACTTGAGCCAGAATAATTATAGAAAAAATACAACAAAAAAAACTAGTTTTAGAAAACTTTTTTTTATGTAAATTTTTGTCCTTTTAGGTATTCGCCTATATCTTTGCGGATTCTAAGTCTAATTTTTTTCTAACATGTCTGTATCCCAAAGCTGCAAAACAATAATTTTTTGTGTAAAAAACAAGGTGGTCGCCTATTTTTGCTTATATTTCAGCCGGTTATTAATGGATATTGCCTATTTTTAATACCGATTTTTTCGGGTATATTTTTAAAAGTTTGATACTACATACAATTCTGGGTGACCTATGGGAGGTACAAAAATTGATTTCAACCAACACACCGACAGACGGGCATGGCTATATCGACTTTCCTATATATAAGAACTCAGAATATATATACTTTAGGGAATCGCAAATGAATATTATAGAAATTACAAACGAAATGATAACACTTGGCACCTGTGGTAAAGGGTATCGAAATATTTTAATTAGCTGACGATTTTGCTATTTAATTTTGTTTGTATTATTTTAACAGAACAACAAAATCCCGTTATAAGCAAGTTTGCAAAGTAACACCCACTGTAGATATAGCTAAACTTGAAGACTTAGATTTGGAGAATCAAAATATTCCAAAAATAAATGTCAAAGATCAAACTTCAAAGCAGAATTTGCCAGTTGTAACTACTCAAAAATGTGCAGAAGTCTTAAAACAAGTTGCAGATATTTATAATGTTCCTGACACTACATTTGCAAAGCCTTGTCAATCTTATCGTAATTTTAAAACGCAAAAAGCATCTTCACCATTCATTTCTATTTCTAAAGATTGTTCGAACGTAAAGGGCCGCAAGAAGAAAGTAAGTGATAATGAAAATGAGTCAAGTGCTAAGAAAATTAGAAAAGTATCAAACTTTCATGGTCAAAATAATAAGGAAAACGTAAGTTTTATTTAAAATATTTTTATTAGTGTTACAATTATTTTTTCAACTGAAATCAATTAAGTCAATTAAGTATGTATATATTTTGTAATAAATCTTGAAAATTCAACTTTTTACTTCT
This sequence comes from Paykullia maculata, assembly GCA_003055125.1. Lineage (NCBI taxonomy): Eukaryota > Metazoa > Arthropoda > Insecta > Diptera > Rhinophoridae > Paykullia > Paykullia maculata. Next base: position 37,355 of record NDXZ01138722.1, on the reverse strand, counting down.
ATTTAGATTAATCCTCAAACTGCTTCCGTTGACTTAAAAGTGCCTACAGTACCACCGGCCAAGAGTATTACATTAACAGTAAGTTTTTTAACGTTGCTAATGAATTGTGATTTTTAACTTAAATTTAATTTATGCCCACTTCCTATCATCTTTTCAATACACAGAGTAATAAAGAAAGACTCAATACGAAACAATCACGAACATCCTTGAAAAAAATTGAATCCTTATGTAGCAATAATATAGAAATTGATCTAACGGCAGACGAAATAAAAGACGGCAATGATTGTATGGAATGTGAAGAAGTTCGTGGCTTAAACGAAATTTTTTTAAAAGATTCATTACACATTTTAACTCCAACAAAATCCGTACTTAACTACAGCAGCGACGTGGCTACTCCTGAAACCACTTGTTGTATGAATATATCAGATTTAAATGATTCAGATATTGAAATAACACAAATTTATAAAAATAAAAAAACTTTAACTAACGAAAAAAAACAAATTAAAAATAATAAAGAAAATGACAAAACATTACAGAGTAAGAATTCCGATATGCAAATCAACAAACTTTTTAATCAATCCAATTCCATTACAAAGCAACAAATTGAACATGAAGGTGAAAGTTCCACGAAAGTACAAACTGAAGTAAAAAGTCACAACATGGAAGAATCAAACTGCTTACAAGAAACTTTTAATGATTTTCAATATAGTTCAGATAAACTTAATGCAAACTGTAAAACACCAAACAAATTAACAAAAGCAATTACAAACGGCTCAAAAGATCATGATTATTATGGGGATTGTGTTGTTTTTCATAAGCGTATGGATGTTGAAGATTCTGAAAGTTCAGATGACGATGCTGAATGCAATCATATGGAAAATTTTAAAAAATCTTTAAATCAAAATTTTACAATTATGCAAAACATGCCTTTATATTTGAACCAGAACTTGTCTATTCAAAATGAGCTGGGGACTACTCCAGGTGATTATAAAAATGTACCTAATTAAATAAGTTAAAAGGATAGATAACTTTGACAAAATAAAATTCGATAGGCTTAAGAAAATAGTAATTTGAAAAAGTCCCTTAAATATTTATTTTGTCAAATATTTTACTAATGTGACCGCCACTTTAATTTGTGAACAGTTTCAAACTTTCTGTTAAAAACTAAAGTTTTTGTTTTTATTAATTTAGAAAAAAACGACATGACTTTATCAAACTTAACTGCATCAGCAAGTAAATGCCAAGTAACTCCCACCGCTATAATTATGCATCAAATTCAAGTTAGTGCCAAAAAATCTGTTATTTTTAGAAACAAAAATCCCAGAAAACTCCTTAAAGCCAATAAATGTTTAAATAACTTGTATGAGAATAAAAACACTCATAATAGGTTAACAACGGTACTGCCAAAAACAACTGTGGAAGAACAAAAAAAAGATTTAAATAATAATAATAAAGAAGCAGCATTTATATGCCCTCAAACACATGCATATGCTGAGAACACAAAGAGCCTAGCTGTGGAATATGATGAAACTAATTGTTTGGAACATCAAAATAATTCCGAAAGTTCACCAAATAATTTACATCATCTTCATGAACACAACAACAGAATGATACTTTCAACTCCTAAATGTGTTTTTGACAATTTTAATCCATATGAAACTCTTTCGACTAATCCTGCAATACAAACTGTAAATAATAAAGAAAATATAGAACAACTTTTAAGTCCATCTAGCCCAAATTTTTCTGAGGGGAGTTTTAGGAGTTTATTTGAAAATAGCAATAATACATCTTTAAATTTTAATAAATCATCATTAGGAAATTCTGAAAATTTATTCAAAGAAGGTAAGTATAATTTTTTTTCAAAATTTTCAATATATAAAATTTTTTTTTTATACAGATATTTACAAAATTCTAAACGATTTTAAAACAAATATTCAAATACATTTAAATAATGCCCATTGCCGGAGTGTTAAGAACATATCGGATCAATATAGACGAAAATTTGCAGAAATTGTACAATCTGTCTTAAAGAAATCTGAACAGCAAAGTAACGAACTTGATCAAATTCGCTCTAACATAGGTCGCTTAGTTAGAGAATTAGAATGGCAATATGATGATTTTATAAATAAATCAAAACAATTTGATGTGTAAGTAAAAATTCATTAACATTTTTTTTTTTTAATAATGTTAAAATACACTTAAACATTTTATTAGACACAAAGAAATAACAGATCGAGTATTGGAAACTATAATAAATGTAGACATTTCAAATCCTCCTACCAATGAGTTCGAAACTTTTATTAAACAATTTAATACTGAACAAAACAAAGTTGTTCAAAAAGTTTGGCATCTATATGAGAAAAATCGCAAAAATTAAATATTTCATTATTGAAAATAAAATTAGTTGTTTTTTACAAACAAAAAAAAGTAATATATATGTATACATATTTAATTTCGTACATAAAATGTTAAAACACAGTAAAAATAATTTTAAACTTCTTAAGTAGTCTTAAATGTCCTTGAAAGCATTAACGATTATCATATATGAATATATCATGTTTTTTCATCCAATGTCAGAACCATTTTTTTTATTGCTAGTGTATGACTCGGTAACACTGTAATTGTTTACATGTTTTTTTATCTCAATCATATGGTCAATTTTAGGTTTATACGATTATTTGTAGAAATTACGTATAAATTTGATAAACTTAAAATAATTATAAATTAAACTTAAAAATATATGTGAAAATATGTTTATCCGAATATTGGCCTTGAAAAGTTTGTGTAAAATATCGAAACACGCTTTAGTGACGCAAAAACTTGCGGCCACAGCAAAATATTCCGTAGTTCAGACACAACGGTGTCTACATATAAAAACCTATGACAAAGATGCCGCTCTAGAGACACAAAGAGCTGCAAATAAGTTTTTGTTGCCAGATGAACAGGAAATCGAAAGCATAAGGCGTGCGTATCCTAAAACAAGGAGACAAAAACCTATTGTGGATGATGGACAATTTAAACAAAATTTGTTGGAATCGAAAGAACTAAAAGCGACGGACTTAGGTATAACCGAGGGTGATCCGGATGTTTTTGGTGGTGTTCCAAAAGAACCTCTAGAGGAAGATGAAGGTAAAATAAATATTCTCAAAGACATGTATAAGCTAAAACTTGTATAAACTGCAATCCGCACTTTATTTTTTCCAGGTGATATACAGGAAGAAAAATACATTAGTCAGCCCACGCGTCATTACAAAAAACTAAGAACCAAGGAATATGCCATAATGATCAAAGAACATTTAAATAATCATCGCGTTAAGGAGGCCTTACAAGTTTTAGAGGTACGTATGTTGAAAGAGGACCGTGCTAAACCGGAAAACTACATATACAATCTATTAATAAGTGGATGTGCCAAGGCTGGTTATACACGTAAAGCTTTTAATTTGTATACAAAAATGCGGCAACGTGGTCTTAAAGTGAAAGAAAGCACTTATACATCACTCTTTAATGCTTGTGCTAATGCACCAGGTCGTCAAGATGGCCTAACAAGAGCAATACGTTTAAGAGAGTCATTATTAGAGAGTGGTTATGAGTTTAACGAAAGGAATTATAACGCCATGATTAAAACTTTCGGTCGCTGGGGTGATGTTAAGACCGCCTTTATTTTAGCCGATGAAATGAAAGATAAAAATTTGGAAATAAATGGAGAAACCTATAACTTTCTCTTACAGGCCTGTGCTAGTGATGAAAAACATGGATTTAGGTAAATCTAGGTATAAAAAAATTAATTGATAAATTATTAAACAAATCCTCAATATCTTTTAGACATTGTCTTTTAACTTGGCATAAAATGCTACAAAAACACATCGAACCAGATTATTATTCTTTTAATGCAGTCCTAAGATGTGTACGTGACTGTGGTTTTGGTGATTTAGAGGATATGGAAAAAGTTTTACAACAAATTTTAAATAAGACATCAAGCAAACAAATCGCAGCTAAATCAACAGCACCTAATACCCTTAATAGTGGTTTAGAAAGTGATTTGCCTGCAACCACTGACCTTAACAATGCTAATAATATAGCTCATACTTCGTCTGGCGAGAACAATGCTTTGTATATTCAAAGTAACGCTTTTTCTTTGGAACTGCCAAACTTATTGGCTTTCCAGCCACACTTAGGGAGTATGGTATCTTTAAGTGAAGTTCAAAAACCTCACGAACGTTTCCTGTTGGTTGGCGGGTTGACAGGCTTTTTGGAACTTATGAAATCAAAAAATATAACACCTAATATTCAAACATTTACCACTATGTTAGAGGTAATCCCACCAACGAACACAGCAGAAAAACAACTATTTACATACATACGAAAAATAGGCCTTAAGGCTGATATAGATTTTTTTAATATCCTCATTAAGAAAAGAGCCATGCGTTTTGATTATGAAGGTGGTAAAGAGGTCTTAACCATGATACGTACAGCTGGTTTATACCCTGATATAGTGACATATGGTGTTTTGGCTTTGGGTTGTACAACGGTTGAAAGTTCTAGAGAGTTGCTAGAACAAATGCGACATAATGGAATACGGTAAGTCAGTTTTTTTTATCAGAAAAAATGTTTATATATGTACATGTATGTTGGGTCTTAGAGGGATGTTTATATATATATATCAGTTTATCATTCCGTTGCTTACATCATCAAAGATCTTTCTAAGATCCAACAGAGACGTTTAAAATTGTATTTACTTACCACATCTGTCTTCGATATTCACGTAAAATTATTTTTAACAAAAAAACCAGCAAAATTTAAATTTATTTTAAAGTTAACGACTTATTTCGTTCCAGTATGAATATTCAAATTTTAGGTGCTATGCTACGACAAGGTTGTGCTCAAAAATCCTTTCCATATATTTGTGAAATCATGCAAATTAGTTTAGATGAAAATATCAAACCCAATGAGATTTTTATCAGGCATTTACACAACTTTCATCTTCAATGTGCCCGAGCAATTGACTCCAGAGTAAGTATATTCTATTTAAACAAACTGTAACAATTTCTAATATTTTTATATAATTAGCATCCTTCAACTAAAACCAAAAGCTTTAAAAAGGAGCACATGAAGTTTTGTGATAAATATAGACTGTATCAAGAAGAACATGGTATTGATAGTCTAAAGTTGGAAGATGCTATTAAAAAGATTAAAGCCCGCCCATATGAGCATTATAAAGAAGACGAAGTTGAGGGTATGGAGCCGCTGAAGAACGAAAAATTAGCGAGAAAAATGAAAATGCGCAAATATATAAAAAAAATCAAATTACAAAGTCTAAAAGGAGAAGATGAATTTACGCAAAAAACAACTAAATTGCTACAAAACGATTACGATGCTCAAACCCAAAACAAAGATGTGACCACGCCTAACGTGCAGAACACAGAAGAAGCTGAAAATCAATACACATCAAAATTAAATAATCCTTTTAGGAAAGCCTAAGTCGAATATGTTTTATTTTTCTTTCCCTGAAAATGTATGTAATAAAAAGAAAATATATATAACAATATTTTAAAAATTAACCAATCATTGTTCTTTTACGTCCTCTTGCTCTAACCTCTTCAAATTTAGCTATAACTGCTAACACATCGTCGCCGCATTCTGCGCGATAGGCTTGTAACACGTGATCAAACAGATAAGGCTGTTCGCTGTGAGTAGCTAAAAGTGCACGCTCAAGTACATATAAATCCACTCCCTTATCTTCGGGACCTTCTTTATAGTGGCTAAGACCGAAATCTATGAATACCACATCATATTTCGTAAAATCTCCTTCCAGTTTAGGATTTAGAAGAATATTTGAAGTAGTTAGATCACCATGTATTATATTATTTGAATGCATTTTTCCAATTGTACTACCTACGACTATACACATTGGTTTAAGGATATTTTCGGCACTTGACTTATCGTTACTTTCCACTGTCCTCATTATATATTCTTTTGCTGTTATAGCCTTATCGAAATATTCCATGTAGATTTTTCGTTCTTGTAAGTCCATATGTAGTATTTTAGGTGCTGCTACACCAATAGCATGACATCGACCCGCTGCTTTCGTCTCAGCCTTCATACGTTGTCTGGTGATTTGATTGTCCAATTCTTGATGACGGTATTTTTTTACAAATCTTTCTTTTATTAAACATTTTTCACCTTTGTATTCTCCCAAATACAAACGAGCCTCGGCACCTTGTTTAAAAGTATCCTCTAATAACATTTTGGTTTTAAATTGTATAGTCCAATTACGGCGGATACTTCGTGAAATGTTTAAAATGTACTTCTTGTTAAAGTTTAAATCTTGGAGAAAATTCACTACGAAAGAAAAATTTTTCCTCGCTAATTATTTATGTATCACAAACTTAATTAAACTTGTGTTATGTATACAAATGTAATGTATGGATATGTATAATTATAATTAAACTTACCGGAACTTGTGCTAGAACATACGGGCGTTGCCAGTATATCAATATAATATCGATTTAAAGTATTTAAAAAAAGGGGAAATTAAACTTCTTTGGAATTGCAAAAAAGATCGGCGAGATCTTAGGAATTTATAATAAGGAAGAGTTTAAAGATCATAAATTTACTAAAAAAAAATATAAACTTTCCCGAAAAATAGGTTTCTCTAAACTGAGAAAAAAAAGTAGTGCATGTTAACATACTATTTGCAAATAATATATTTAATAAACACCATATATATAATAGGAAAGCCAAAGTAATAATTTTTTAATAAAAATTTTATTAATATCAAAATACAAATTTATTTTTAAGTAATTGTATAAAAAACAATTCTCAATAACAACAAAATGAAAATCTTTACAAAAAATTTGGTATGTAATTGACAATTGAAAACAATTTATTTCTTTAAATAAGCATTAATATAAAGAAAAATGTTGTTTTACGCAAAACTAAGTAAAATTGGTATATGGATTTTTAAAAATTTGTTTAGAGAAATTTTTTCGTGAAAAGTAGAAAAGAGTCTGGCAACAACTTTAAGTCGGCATTGAACAAATTTCCAGCTGTTAATGTTTGTTTTGTTATCATATTCTTGTAAACAACGGCAACATAAAAAAAAAGTGATTCATCTTCAGGAAAACAATCAGTTTAAAAAAATACACCAACTTGTAATAAATTTACAAAATGTTCAATAATCTTTTCGGAAAAACACCCACAGTTAAGGAACAACAACGTGAAAATGATAAAAATTTGCGAAAAGCTACAAGAGACATAGAAAGAGAACGAAGAAAATTGGAGGAGGAGGAAAAGAAACTACAAATGGAAATTAAAAAGAGTGCAGCCCAAGGAAACAACGATGTATGCCGAATTTTGGCAAAACAACTGGTTGAAATACGCAAACAGAAGGCTCGAACATTTGCTGCTAATAGTAAAATTACATCGATTGGTTACCAAAATAAAAATATTGGCACGAATATTGCTTTAAGCAATGCCATGAGCACATCAGCCAAAACTATGGCTGAGATGAACAAAATTATGAAACCAGAGAGTATTGCTGCCAATGTGAGAGGCTTCCAACAGGCCAATATGAAAATGGATATGACCGATGAAATGATTAATGATACCCTTGACGATATGTTGGCCGATTCTGATGACGAGCAGGAAACCAATGCAGTCGTCAATAAAGTGCTTGACGAGATTGGCATTGAAATCTCAGGACAAATGGCGAAAATACCCTCGACTTCCTCAGGAAACTTAGAAGATGCCCGCTCGGACAAGGATATTGCTGCTCAGTTGGCAAAATTACGCTCCTCGTAAAAGTCTTAGTGATAATTTTATATGTACGTTTATGGTATTTTTTTTTCTACCAGTTTTTTTATTAAAAAAATTTATAACACTGAATCGGTTTTTTGTGGCATGAACTAAATCTGAAACATATTTCAGCTGAAATTTTATTGGGAAGGTAGTATAGTTTTATTTAAAGCATTCATAACACTTTATAAAAAATATTTATTAATTACATAAGCATTATATACTTTGAACTTTTAAGGGAGTAATATCCTTTCTCTGAATCTATGCATGTACAATTTAAAAACAAAATATATACTATTTTTATCATAAGTTAACTTTTTGCATTATTCTTTGATTTGTTTGTTTGATTATTCGAAGGTTGATTTAGAAAGATTTTAAACTTAATGGTTCGACATTTTGAATACCAATTTTTGTATGCATCTTTAAGTTATAATGAGCACTTATGCTAATTACGGAAATTGTTTATTACTTTACTGTTTATTTGTATTGTTGTAGTGTTTAAATACTGTCACTAAAAAGCAAAAACCAATCAAGCAAATTCCAATTAGATGAAATCACATTTAAAGTGAACGTATTTTTTTTTTTTTTACTTAGAATCGTCTTCAATATAACGAATTGCGGGAACTCCCGCACAATGTACATAGAAAATACATGAACATACGTAAATTTTATTTAAAAAACATGGTCCAAATCTTCATTTTTATATGTATAAAAAAAATCAGGCGATTCTGGCAGCCAGTAAAGCCCAATATGTTAAAAATCCTTAAAATCGTAAGATTAAAAAAAATATTTCAAACTTAAAAGTAAAAATGTATATTTTTTAAATTTAAAGTTTATTAAATTATTTTTAACCATTTTAAAATTTCAAAGATAATTCTATGTTTTGAAACATTGATTTTTATAGCAAAATATACAAAACTTTGGGCTTTCCTAATTGTGGCATATTCATACATGCATTGTAATGTTGATATCACCTCAATAAAAAAAATAACTGAAAAAAATAACTATTAAAGTTTAAGAGTCACGAAAAATATGTATATAATATTCTTTATTATTCCTTATAAGGTTTTTTTAATTTTAAATTTATTTATTTTCTTACAAACGACCTGTCATGCCACCCGAAGCAATTATAGTTTCACCGGTAATGTAACTAGCATCGTCTGATACCAAAAATGACACAACTCCAGCCATTTCATCTGGCAAACCCAAACGGTTTAAAGGTATTTTTGCCAAGGCGGCTTCATTCGCTGATTCGTCTTCGTAAAGCTGTAAAATTTATTATATTTTATGCTTATGTTAACTGTAATTTAGGAATTAAAATGTTTATTTCTTACGGATTTAGAAAACTTTGTTTTAATAATTCCAGGTGCCAAACAATTTACTCGAATTCCCTCAGGGGCCAAATCTTTGGCGGCTGCTTTAGTTAGACCAATAAGGGCAGTTTTACTAACAGAATATGCGCCTAGAATCTGAAAACATTTAAAAAAAGGACTGTTTTAAATTGTTTATGCATAATAATTTCGTTAAAGTGTTTTAGTAAGAATTTAAATTTTTATAAGAAAATTACATTTTTTGCTCTTTTCCTTATTATAGGTTAAAACAGCAGAGTCTTAGATGCCACAATTAAGAGCAATCATTTTAAAAAAAATCTTTTTATACTTACATATATAAGTTAATTTCTTAAACCTATTTAAATATTAAAAAAATGATATTTTTATCATAATATTTAAAACCTTACTAAATGACAACTTACCCCAAACGGATCATAACCAGCTATAGATGAAACAAAAACAATGCTGGAATTCTTTTCTTTACGTAAATGTGGCAAAGCCTCCTTGGCCAACAAAAAGGAGGACTTTACATTAACATCGAAAATTTTATCCCAAACTTTTTCATCACAATCCAAAACTCCACTCACAGCAGGGTTTGTGGCAGCATTGGAAACTAAAATATTAATTTTGCCATACTTTCGGATAGTCTCATCAAAAAGTTGTTTCCGATCCTGAGACTCACCAACGTGACACTTCAAGCCTAACACACTTAAATTAAGTTTACGCAACTCTTCGACAGCTTTATCCACATTATTCTGTTTGCGGCTGCTAATAACAACTCTGGCACCATCTTGAGCTAAACGTTTGGCAATTGAAAAGCCAATACTACAAAACAGAAGAGACTGCACTTAGGAGTACATAATACATTTTTTTTGTACAACTTACCCATCAGTAGAAGCTGTAACTACAGCCACTTTTCCCTGTAAACGTTTCATATTTCCGTCGAATATTGTATTACTGATAACTGTTAACAGACAGAACTTTGAACCCAGTGCCAGACCAGATACTTTTTATTTCTAACACTTTACTGCTCAGTTGTGTTTTAAAAATATAAATAGTAAACAAAATTATAAAAAGTACATATCAATGCATTTTTGTTTTTTAATCATAAAATACGGACAAAGACTCTAGTTGTATCATGGACTCTATATTTATAAAATATAGAGTCTTTGATACAGACTTATATTAAAAACTAAAACAGCTGTTTAATATACTGCAGTTATTGTTTTTTTTTTAATTTAAAGCATACTTTTTGGCATTTAATAATTTTAAATTTAAACATAACATAAGCAATTTTTTTATTTTCAAAAAAATTAAGCAAAAACATAAACGTTATTAACTGCAACTTAGTTTTTTTATTTGTTTAAAAATGTTCATTCATATTTCAAAAACTAGCATGGTAAATCAAAAACATTTTTAAGCACCCAACACCAATTTTGTATAATAAAGTACCAATACAATGTATAATATACATATATAGTATACCTACTACTAGTTAGTTTGAATATTTTGACACTATGTATTTTGAATATATGTACATATCGCTCATTTACTAGAAGAACGTCATAACTTTGGAGAAAATGAGTTTAAAGTTTTCAATTTATATATAACTCAGTGGAAATATTTTCTTCTATGAAGAGGTCGCGATTTGCATGAATTTATTTACACAATATAAAGCATGATATAGTGAACAATTCTGCATCATAAACAACAAAATTTCATGTTTGAGCTATGGCCATCTTCTAGTAAATGAGCGATATGTATATAATAAATAATACCACTTATATTAGAGGTATGCGAATACACTAATTGTAAAGTCATATGTGAAATTTTTTTTTAGCATTGTACATATTGAGATAAATAGATTTAAATTTATAAGCATAATGTCTTGTTTTGCATTTTTCAGGAAACCCGTTTTTGATTTTTATAAATTAATTATCTTTGAAAAAACAAAATTCCCCTTAGCATACTTTATTTTAATGTTGGCTTAAGTCGACTTAATTTGTTATTTTTGTAATCATAATTGTAGATTAATAAAACTTAACACAATACCAAAAGCTTTACTCTCAACAAAAAGACGAGAGGCTGTGAAAAAATCCTTCTAACCAAATGTGTTAGTTTGATAAACAAATAAATATTCAGTTTTTACATTGCGCGTACAATACTGTGCAATGTAAAATGCCATGTTTTACTAAATGTATTTAATTTTTTGTTGAAAGTGAAAAATTTTATTTTATTAAAACACTGAATAAGGGTAAGTGTATCGAGAATAGACAGGTGGATATGGCTTAATCGATTTCCTATATACACTATGTATATAATAAGGGTACTTTATAGGTTCGCAAATGAATATACATACATAGTAGAAATTACAAACAAAATGACAAACTTTTATTTACTAATGTTAATCATGTAAAGGGTATAAAAAAATTTTATAAATTAAAAAACTATTTAAGCTCTGTTTTAATTTCAACCATATTTTAAAAAACTTTCATTTGAGGAATTCCACTAGTCTAAGTATTGTTTATAAGTGTAAACAGCTAAGCATTAACAAAATTAATAATAACAGTTGCATTCTTTTAAATACCAAAAGTTAAAAATAAAACTAATTTATAAAATACTCTTAAATAGTGTTGCAGTAAATATTCACTGATATTTAATTGCATGGTACTGCATAAATATGTAAATTGTATTAACAATTTTACAGTAAAAAGTCTCAAACTTCTCTTCTAGTCATATTGTTCTCTACTAAGTAAATATATTTAATTTAATTTTTTCTTAAGTCTATTCTACATAATTTAAATTCTGTATTCAAAAGTTGTACACGCTCAAAGTATACGATAATAATAAATAAACAAATTAAAAATGATATTCACTAACTAAATCATTATTAAATCACTGAAGATAAAAATGTGAAGTAAGATAAAAACAAAATTGTTAATACAATTAAATTAATAAAAACACAAGTAAAAAAGTTTTTTGTTAGTTAAAACCGACTATATTTTATCCTACACCATAATATAATTTGCGGAACAATTAGTTTCCTTTTTTTTGTGGTAATTTGTATATTGCTTTCATATCCTTTCCAAAAAAAAAAAATCTACTGGGCTTTTACATCACCTTATAAAAAAAATTTTAATAGCGTTTTAATTTGTCTTTAAAAAATGTTGACCTTTTTCTGCCCTCTATTTATTTGATCACTTATATGGACATAAACAAAATATTGATCATTGAATCCAGTGAAGGTCTATCAAAGTAAATATATTAATAATAAAAAACATAATTATATTATAGGGTTTATATCAAATAACCTTTAGTACATCCTGCTATTAAGAGATATGACATTATATTAAATAATATAGTTATAACTATTTATTATACAGGTCTTTAAAATACAGATGTATGTACATATGTATATGTAATTGTAGCCTAATTTTAATGCTAATCTTGTCGGCAATAGGAACATTTTTCTGTACAAGAAAATTGTTTTGTATGAAAAGGCAGCAGAAAAAAGAAAACATTTACATATTTGTATTAGAAAAGAAAATGGCATAAATGTTCAAAGGAATGTTAAGAAGTAGTTTTAGTAGTAGTGCTATAAACGTTTCCATCGACAGACAGACGAACGAAATTATTAAACTTAGAAAATTATTCTGGGCGTGGTACCTCTTTCTGCTCATGGGCGTTATCAAATACATCAAAACGCATAATACCCGTTTTGCCTATATTGATGTAGGGTATGACATTTAAATTTACTCTGTAACTGTTAACTGATTTCATTTATTTTTTGTTTAGTGAACAGTGTTGTCAGATAAGAAGTTTTATCTCAATATTGATATTTTTGACAAATTGGGGCTAAACATTTCCAATTTAAAAGCTGGGGAGTATTAAAAGCACACAATTTTTCTCAAAAAAATTGTTTTTAATTTTAAATACTTGCCGCCTTGTAAACCCAAATAGAGTACATATTTCGATTTTAAAACGAAATCACATATTTTGATGTGCTCCAAGCCGAGTTCACATAACTTCTTTACTCCTTTTCAAACAGAGTTAGGAATGTAATCAAAAGTAAATTGGAGTTTGTTTGTTTTTCTAATAAATACTTGCAAAATTTATAAAAAAAACTGTTGGTACTTAACAATTCAAGGATGCAATAAAAAGACCTTGATTATAAATAAATTAATTTAAATAAATTTATCAAAAAAAGCAAATATTTACCCCTATCGTGAATAAAATGTGAAATTTTGTTTCGCGCTTTAACTAACAACTGATTTTTACATGAAAAGGTTTTATTTCAACTTAACTTCAAATGCAACAGGTAACTTTCATACAAAACTGGCTTAAATTAAAAAACTTTATCTTTCATTTGAAAATGAAAAGAAAATACATACATATGTATGTATTTGATGTACTTATGGGTATTTTTGGGAATACAAATCCTAAATTTGAGGATACGACGCTAAAAAGTCTGAATACCATGTTATGAGATGTGCTTGGCATAGTCTAGTCAGCGCAAACGATTCATGCAAAACCGTCATTTAGTCTTTGCGTAGAAGGAAGTAGAACAAGTTCTTATTCTGCCATTAAAGTTTCGTGTATGCGTTAGTTATTTTGTAGTTAGCTGCTTAGTAGAAACATGTGATGCAAATTTTTTTTTTTTTTTTAACAAACTGAAAAATATCTTGGCACTTATTGTAAGCAGAGAAAATACATAGTACAAATACAAATTTATTTAAAACGAATGCTGCAAGTTTTAAAGTTATAACTACATATATAAAACATTTAGAAAAGTATTTTAAAAAGAAATACATATACTTAAAGACCGACTGCTAAGTGAAAAAGAAACGAAAAACTACAAAAATGAATGAAAATTATTCACATCTTAATCATACGCCACCAGTGCCATTGTTAAAGGATTTTAAAGCAACAACTTTCAAGGAGGATGATTTAGTTTTATATTATCATCCCTATAATTTTTATTCACAAAAAGTATGTCCACAAATTATATTGCGAAAGCGTAACACAAACAGCTGAAAATATTTTTATTTAATTAAATATTTATCATGTGATCTTATGAAAATGAAAAAAATAAAGAAAAACATACCCAAATAAAAGTGTGAAATAGCAAATCAATAATTAATAGAGTACCAAAGCAATGTGATATACATATAAACAAATTTATAAATTTAAAATTTTATACTTTTGCAAACGTAACAAAATAAATTTTTAATTTTTTTTTCTTTTTTTTTGTAAACTAAACAAAACTTATGTTTAGGCTAGATCGCGTAATTTTCGCGGCTTAATTACACAAAACATTTTATTTTACTTCTATTTTAAAAAGTTTTGACAAATCTGGACTTAAAGTAAACTAAAATTCGAAAGTAAAACTGCAATGTTATGAGTTGTAACTTTTTTTAATTGTAATAAACATATTTCTAAGCAAAAAGCTTATCTGACTATAATTAAAAATTTACAATTCAAATTTGAATCATGAATATTGATCCATAAAATTTATTATTGCAATCATAATTTTTTATTATTAATGTTAGTTATCCACAATTAAAAAAAAACCAGATTATTGTAATACAAACTTAAAACTGATAACTGATAGAAACTTATTTATTTGTAAATTTTACGGTTTAAAAGAAAGCGATTTATTTCCTATTTATCGCAACTTTGAATGAACAAGTAATTGTTGAAAGATTTGCATTTATTATTTTATTATAATTTTTTTAAATACATTTTTATAAAATAGATACAACACAGGTTGTGAATGGAGCAATGGTACATATATATGTAAGGAAATTTTAGCTTAATGTTAGGAAACTAACAAATATATTGATTTAAATATCATTAAAAATATGATATATTAATTAATTTGACAACGGCGATCGTTTTATCGACTTTTGCTGAAAAATTATTTTAAAATTTTACGTTTCTGTTTAAACTAATTTCCACATATTTTACTCTTACAGCACATGAACTAAAAATCAATTATGTTTGTAATCCGCATGTGAAAATTATTATAAATACGTTTGGTTTAAAGGAAACATTATTAAATGAAAATTTTTAAACTCCTGCTGTTTGTAAATTCCTAATTGTGTTTTTTTTTAAGAAACTATTAATGTTTTAAAATAAAAAAATATTTAAAAAAGAAAAATTACACGTAAAATCTTATTACATGTAACGACTATTTTTTATTATTTGTTTTAAACAGACAATCTCTGTTACGATAAGTTAGCAGTAATTATCTCTTAAGCAAACGCTATAAGCAAAAGAAATATTAAAAATAGTTTTTTTAACAAAAAAAAAAATAAGTAATTAATTTTATACAAAATCTACAGATCTTCTTGCAAATCACAGCATTTGATATTGATCGAAATCTTAATTAAAAATTGTATCGCAATATCGACCAAAATCTTAATTTAAATTGTATCGCATTTTCGATTAATATCGAACGTAATTATTTGGTCATTGTTTTATTTTTTAGATTCTTTTATTATTATATGAGAAAAACATTGAGTTCATACCATATGTTGTGGATTTACAAAATGGCGAACAATACTCAAACTGGTTTCTTAACTTAAATCCCAAGGCCGATGTACCTATTTTACAAGACGGCAGCTTCGTTATACCAGACTCCAGTCATATAGTCAATTATATAGAGAATAAATTTCGACAAGGTAAGTTAGTATTTTTAATTTGCTTTTAAATAAAAAACTTAGCAATTAAGATCTTTATTTATTTAGGTGATTACAAGTCCGTAAAGCCGAATAATACAAATTCGTTAGAATACGAGAAAATGCAATTGTTTGATCAAATTTTGGCTCATTTACCTATAGGAGCTTTGAGTTTAGGTTCCTTTATATATGATGACTTAAAACTGGTACCTAAACCACCGTTTATTGGACCGATTAGAAAAACATGCTTGAGTGAGTAAAATTTAATTTTTTTTTTTAAGTATGATTCAATAAAAGTAAAATTCAAACATTTAAAACCAATTTTTTTCAACAAA
Source organism: Paykullia maculata (assembly GCA_003055125.1). Taxonomy (NCBI): domain Eukaryota; kingdom Metazoa; phylum Arthropoda; class Insecta; order Diptera; family Rhinophoridae; genus Paykullia; species Paykullia maculata. The sequence continues at coordinate 21,215 of NDXZ01138722.1, read as the reverse complement.
TATCTCTTAAATTGTAAGAGATAACAAAGTGTAAAGTGTTTATCACTATTGCACCACTATACTTTTGTGCTTAACTCCACTATTAATGTTTTAAGTTTTAAATCAATCTGATTAGAAGTGTAACTGCTATAATATATTTATGAATTACTGGTTTTTGTTATCAGCTTCAGTGCGCAGCATGACAAACATTACGAAGCTTTGATTCTAATTTTAAAAGTTGTTCAACATTAGAATTTAACAGTTTTGTTTAATAAAAATAAAAATTTCTGAATTGTAGAAATCTATTTACTTATGTGCGTAATTAAATATTTTAGCACTTTTGGAGCGATTAAGGGTGAGATTGCTTTTTCTTCTTTAAAATCACTGTTTTGTATAAAGAAGGCATTTCGAAAAATTGTAGCTGAATCGAAAGTGCTGAACTCTTTTTTTATAAAACTTTAAGCCGACATATCACCATTTATTTTTTATCTAACTTACAATTAATCTTTTATTTCTAGAAAATAATGAAAAGGTATATGGCATCCTCAAAGAATCTATTGAAAAAGTGGAAGATCATAAAGCAGCATTACTTCGTAAAGTAGACTTACAAGAACGTCGTAAGCGTATTGTCTATTCACGCATGGAATACCAAAAAATATTGGATGCTATACAAAATGTATTGCGTTTTGTCGAAGACGATATGGTGGCCCACCCAGCCAGAGAATGGCTAGTAAATAATGACTTTTGCATGGTTGACATATGCTTCGGCCTGTTGTTGTTGCGTTTATATCAATTAGGGTTTGAAAACTACTTCTGGTCATATGGAAAACTGCCTCGAGTCGAAAGCTATTTTTTACGCTTTAAAAAGAGACCTGCGTACGAAAAACTTATGCCAACTAATTTTGAGATACTTAAAGATATGTGGCAAATGACGCCATCCAATTATATTATAGGAGCCGGTGCCGGAGTTTTAGGTATGGCAGTATTTGCTGCCATTGCTCATAAGTGAAATAAATCGCAATACGAACAATGAAAATTTATCTAATGCTTAAAATAAAACAAATAAAAACACAATTATTATGTTAATAATAAAAGTAAAACTTTAGACAACAATCATTTTAATGAAAACTGCATGCATATCCCAAAAATATAAAAATTAATAAAATTAAAATAAATAATAACTACACAAATTAATTTACGCTAAAAACATTAAACTTAATCATAACATAAATAAATTAAAACTAAACACACAAATGAAGCTAAACCAATTTTTAAAACAAAAAAGCTTTTGTTTTTTTCCAATTTGGTATAAAAAGTTAACACCTTAACACTTTATTAATCAACACATACAAATAAATGTAATTATACTATATAATAGTTTTTTTTTTTTTTTGATTTATCTGTCATTATTGCCATTACTAGAGTTCGTTATTTGTGAACCTGATGAGTTCTTGGTACTATTATAAAGGGGCATACCCATAAACTTAGGTACTTGAGCTTGACTACTGACACCGGCAGCACTTCTAAAACCACTGTTTGACGCTGGTATATTTGCCGTTGTTGAAGTTATACTATTATTGCGCTTTAGGACAAACGCATCTTTATTATCTTTTTGATAGAAAAATGAACCACTTCCAGCTGGATCAGGTAATACTGCAGAGCGATACCAAAATCGATAAGTGAAATACCAACTAAAAATTGCAATAATGCCACTTATGAATTTCTCAATCATACGATGATAGTACAACATTGTTCCAACCAACATTATATCCCACAGCAGCTGTAAAGCGGCCATGCCAATAAATAAGGTACGAATAATAGGAGTGAGTCGTTCGTAGAGGAATTTCAAATTTCGCATTTGTTCTTCGTTTAGGTTCCGTAAAGGATTTGTGCTAGATGTTTCGGATATAGAACGATCGTGTAGTTCGTTACGCAAATGTTCCTTAATTGTCTCCCATTTAATGATGGGTCTAGACTCTTCGATAAGCACCAGACTAGAGTATATTAAAATAAAGGCGTGACCAGAAATATCAAATCCGTTCCATAAATGACCAGCTTTAAGGCAACTTGATTTCGTAGAAAAACCTGCATTGCAAAAAAAATTTTAATAGAATTGCAAATTAATATAGATTTTTTAAAAGATTTTTTTAAAATTTTCAAACGCTTTTTTTTGATTTTTACTTAAACTTGCTTTTTTAATAAAAAAAATATACCTATACAAAAAATTTATTTTTTTCAAAAGTTTACCACATTTGTGTATAGTTTTATTTTTCGCCAGATACTAAAAATTTTAGCAAAAATCAATAAAAAGCGTTTTACAAAAAGAAAAAAAAAAAACGCGAAATTAAATATTTAGAAAAATATAAGTTTATTTACTAATTTTTAATTTGGTTTTAAAGAATACATATATTTAAAAAAAAAAATAAAACGTAATTAGTAGTAGTTGGTAATAGTTCACAAAAACCCTTAAAAATTAATAATGTTTTTGAATAGGTTTTTGAAAAATCCTAGGTATAGCCTGGGGGGTTACTCTGTAATTCGATTCGATTAAAAATTTGTTTGAATTTGTATGCCTTTTTTGTATACATGTAAATTCGAAAATGTTTTCTTTCGAATCGAATTACAGAGTAAACCCCCTGAATTAAAAACTGTCGTTAAGTTAATCTTAATTTTCGAAACTTACCTTTAGAGGTACATTTTCCATAGGAAGTCTCGATGATGTTAAATAATTTCGTCCAAAAGAACCAAAAGAAGGTGGCAATTGCTATACGTGGAACATGATGACGCAATAATTTTTTCATATCTCCACAGCACAAGGTATATGAGGTCATCACCACAAAAGGCACAGTAAACAGCAATGTCCAGCCCCAACCCACTTTTACAAAGTATACATTAAAAAGATTATCAGAACGGGCCAAATATGTTTTTGGAAACGGTATAAAATCACCAATTAGCGATATCAAAAATAAACTACCCATATAGAGGGCCACCTTGAGGTTAGTATCGAAAAATATGGTCTTTTTACATATATGCATTATCATCACGACCAGTATTTCCCTAATGCTTGTAGGTGGAGCTGTCGGTCGCGTGCCTTTCGCATCAGCTCTAGTAATATCCGGACCTCCACGGAAATTCATTTGGGGACCCGTATAAACATTAGGACGTATGGGTTTTCTTTTAGTGGCCATTTTACAAAATCTGCAGTACTTGTTTTTTTAATGTTGCAATACTATTGAAACTTGATTATAGTGAAAGCGGCACAATATTTCACACTATGTGCATACATTTACATATGTATGTATGTATTTTGAGTCAAAGTTCAACTAGTATTTGGTCAAAATATACACGTCGTTTTTAGTTATTATAAATTAAAAAAAAAAATTATCTGCTTACTTTTCACTTGTTTTTTACCTTATGGTTAAACTTTTAATATGACGTATTTTTTTTTAATTAAAATTATTTAATAAAATGTTGTAGAACAAATTCCATTATAAAGTAAAAAATAGAAAAATCACTTCACCTGCAATTTTATGTTTTTTGGTTTATTTTGGGAATTTTTGTATGTCATTTAAAGGGAAAAATCATGACAAGCACAAGAGCATGGTAATTGTGACAATCACAAACGCAACTAGGTAAAAACATCATTATCGACTGTTTGTAATAGACTTTTCGTCAGGGGTGTTATTTTAGTAGCATATTACAACCCGACAAGTGATAAGAAAACAGTCAAAAATAAAAGTTGTATATGAGCAAAAGGAAAACTTGTTTTTTCAGTAAACTTTTTTTATTACAAAAGAAATATTTAAGCAATAAAAACTTATTAAATTATTTACATAGACAAATTTAATGTGAAAATTTATTAGAAACAAAATTACAAAGAGTAAACAGATTAACGTAAATTATAAAAATTAAAGACAAAGGTAATTCTTGGTGTTATAAATTTTTTTTGTTCCCAACTTGCAAAAAGAAAAGTGATTAGCAATGCAACAATAAACCTACGCAATTACAAAAGAAAAAGGGTTGCATCGATAACTGCTAATATGCTTTACAGCAAAGCGCTAAATAAAATTGTACATTAGAATTAAAGTCATAAAACACATAATTGACTACGTGTGTTAGAAAATAAAAGTTTTTCTTGCTAATTAGGATTATCGTTAGGGTTTTTGTGTATTAGTGTGTCTTAAGTGGGGTGTAGTGTGAACAAAAACAAATAAATATTTCTTGTTTAAAATGATTATCTGTTACAGTGCAAGCAAAATAATAATTATTTAAATACAAATGTACATACTTTTTAAATTTGCAAATCAATACTAATTAAATTCACATAAAACGTTTCTATTAAAACAAACCTATTTAGACATACATAAATGCCTTTGAATATGTACATACATATGTACATATGTATATTGTAAACGCATGTGTGTTGTTATTTCAAGTGACGTCATAAACTGATAAGTAAATTTGTTTGATTATATTTTACCGTTATAAATTTATTTTTTTCGAAAATGAACAAAATAAGTTATAAGTTGTTACGTGTCTTTTAAATTAAGCTCTTTTAAGAAATTAACTTTTTATTTTTAGGGAACAAATAAAGTGATAACTTCATGCGACCATACATACATACATACATTCATACATATGTATCTACATATTTTTATTTAAAACAAATAAATATGTAGGTATTTGTGTAATTCAAACACAATTTGCTAGGTTTCTATTTACAGTTGCTCCAAAAACTGAGTGCTACAACCAATTTTAATTTTCTAATTAGTGTTTAAATATAAATATTTTCTTAATTCTATTTTTTTAATAAGGTAAAAAAGCGTACTTTTTGTGGATACTTCTTTTTCGTAAAATATACCCAAATTCACTGTCATTAGTTAACTAATGACTATGGTTTAGCTTATGATATATTATTGACAGCTCCTAGTTAACCATTAGTTAAGCAACCAAAAGCCATTGGCAACGGCTGATATGTGTTGCCCAACTACATATAGAAATGTGTCAATTTTAGAATTTGATCATTTTTTTACTATTATTTACGCAACAGCTAATATTATAAAAATTTTATAATTTAATAGGACTATCATTCTCTGCTCATGTTAAAAGTTTTAAATTAAACAAAGTACTGCGAACATGAAGTATTAGTTAAACAATGGCTACTATTTTAGTTTACAAACGGTTAGATAATGACTGCAAATCTTGCCCTAAGACTTTCATATGTTTAACAAGGTCACTGCCGATCTTTTATATTTAAAAGCAACCGTCTTCGTTTCTGCAGAGTTTACTATTTCTTATCCATCGAAACAGACAATTAAAAGAAACGTCACTAAAAATGTAAAAATTAATGTTTATAGGTAATTATTTATTTTCAGCCATTAATTAAGCTTCTTTGGTATTGAAGTTGATTGGAATGGATCACAGGAATATGAATATATTGCGCCTTCCAGGTAATTTAAACATTTTTTTAAAGGTTGTTTTATCTGTTTTATAAGTTAAATGTGGTAGATTTAATATTTTGCATGTTCATAAAAGACCATTAAACAAAAAGTTATATTTCACTCAAATGTACGAGTATTTCTTGTATGGTAACAGTCAGTATTTTTTTTTTTTCTGTCAAACATATTTTTTTGATTGCAAGTAAACGTAAATAATTAAAAAAGGTAACTATTTTGTATTACCAATTGTTACCAGAGTCATAACATTTATGACTTTTATTTCAAAAGTTGTTTAAAGTGGTGTAAATAAGCTTTTCAAAAAGTATACATAGGTATATGTACATACATACATACGAGTATATTAAGAGTACTTATGTAAACATAAATATGCTTCTTACTTTTCTTTGCATTTTTTCACTTTTGCAATTGAATTTTAAAAATTGTGTGCCAATTTGGTCTCAAAAATTAAAAATGTTTTGTAGTGAATTTCATGAATAGGTTGTTTTTGCCCGCTTTTATTTCAAATTTCCTCTAGCAACGTCAATTATTTTATTCAAGAACTTACATACATAGTTGTAATTACTTAAATATGTATATATTTTTAATAGTTTGAAATTTACTTGTACTGCAAACAGAAATGGACGTTTTAAAATTGCACACAAACGCCCAAACTTGTCCATTTGCACAAATGGGAAATTTAAGCATTAAAATAGGTGCCCTTGTTTATGTTTTTTATTAGGTTTAACAATTTTATACTAATTCTGTATGAGTGTTTCAATTAAATTCTATCACAGAAAAAAATTATCCTAAAGCTTCTCAATTAAAATTGAATATACAATTTTTAAAATATAAGTATGTATGTATAAACATAATTATTATAGTTTTTTAATCTTTTTTGTTATAAATACATAACTATGTACATATGTAGGTATATTTACAAAATTTATTAATAAATCTAAAATAATAAATTTCGTGAATATTTTTCTAACGCATTTAACTTTTTTTTTACTAAAATGCAATTTTTTGGTATTTAACCTAATT